>JAOWBW010000511.1:662585-926443 GCA_026119855.1 Campanula takesimana | reverse complement strand
TGGACACGCAGCGAGCACAGATTGGCTGACGTGGGCGCGTGGCTCTCACCGCCCGATAAGGCGTGTTAATCCGGCATCCCTCGTTTTTTTTTTTTTTTCTGATTGGGACACTTGTCAAAATATCATTTGGTTCTTGAGATTTCGGATTTATTTCTCAACCCAATTATTTGAACTCAATTATTTTAAAGTAAATTTTTTTTTTTGCCAAAGTTCATAAAAAATAAAAAAAATAAAAACTCTATAAATAGATGTGAGTTTCATTTGATTTGGACACCGAAAAAAAACCATATTTTCTCAATATAAATTCTCAATTATCCTTCATTAACCTTATTTAAAAAAAAAATCAATATCTTTTAGTGAAATGGATTCCAATAATAACCATTTCAACACTCAAAATTCAAGTAATCTTCCACCGAATTCCAATAATTGTTTTATTGTAGTGTGAGTCGAATCTATTGTGTCGTATGCTATTTTTTCTTTCACTGCTTGTGTCGCGAGCTAAGTTTATTGTAACTTTTCTTTGTTTTAATAATAATTATCATCATTTTTCTTATTTATTTAATTGCAATTACAAAAAAATAATTAAGTGTGAAGTATTTTTTTATTATAAATGATAATAATAATAATTATTATTATTATTTTACTAATCATAAAAATAAAGAATATAAATAAAATAAAAGTGGTGTGGTATAGGATGATGAGTTGGAAGGGAGTTGAATTTAATTAAACCAAACTATTGTAGGGTGTAAAGTGAAATGGTAGTTGAATTATTAAGTAGAAGAGATAGAATATGATGTGGAGTGTTAAAGTGGTACTTGAATGGTTTAACTTAGTTGAAACCAATGTACATTATCTTGCGGATAAGAAATTAGTAAGTCATTTTACTTAAAAAGTGAAATCATTTTTCAGAAAATATTTTCGCTATATTCCGGTGCTTAACAAACATCGCAAAATGGAAAAAATATTTTTCATAAAATGTTTTTCTTCGAAACAAACAGAGCCTTAATTAGAAACATGGATAGGTGACAAGATCATCAACTCATGCCGATTTCTTGTGGTGGTCTGTTTGAGAAGGAAAAAAATACATAGTATCAGGCATGCCCAAACACACACCCACATATAGTAAGTGAATAGTTGTTGTGAGTATGACAAGTGAACCCCATTATTTCAAAATTATTAAAAAAAAAAAAAATCCATTTTGAGATTTTGTAGATTAAAGTGAGACTGAGGGATTGTTGGGATAATGCATTTGAATGTGGGACACCATGTTAGAGGGTTGTACAGCAGGGGGTCACGTAATACCAAGACAGAGCATAAAAGAAGACAAAGCAAAGAGTAGCAGTCGGTACACGACTCGTGCAGCAGCGCACGAGTGCAAGGCGAGCGGGCGCCTGGTAGTCACCAGGCGCCGCTTGAAGTAGGCAGAGAGTTGAGCCGCCTGGAAGAATTAATTCAGGCGGGTGCTTGATGCTAGGTAAGCGGGCGCTCGGTGCCTCGACAGATCCGGCCCAGGCGCAGAACAGAGCAGAATCGTGGACTCTAATTAGTTTTCCTTTAGGGACTCAATTCAGGACTCCTTATGTCTTCAGGGTTAGGTTATGACTAGTATAAATAAAGGCTTTCATCCTAACAAGAAAAGATTGATGAAAATCCATAGATTGCTCAGAGAAGATCAATAATTCTAGACCTAGGGTTTTAGCACAGTCAGAAATTTTGTGATCAAAATTAGTGCTAGCATAGATTTGTGTGATCTTGTAAAGAATTCTCCAGATTGATAATAATATTCTCTCCCTTCCCCGTGGACGTAGCCAAGTTGGTGAACCACGTAAATCTGTGTTCTTTTGATTGCTTTCTTTTCGCATCAAGTCTTATTCAATTTCTCTAACAAGTGGTATCAGAGCTCTGGTGGCACCAGAGCTTTGGTTCGTGGTTAGAGATTCAGGGATTCCGCTGTAGAGAACGAGAAGATGGGTCAAGGAGCAGATTTGATCGACAAGTTCAATGGGAAGAATAGTTTTTCTCTCTGTCAGATCAAGATGAAGGCTTTGTTGATAGACAAAGATTTATGGCAACCGTTGGAGATTGCAATCAGGGATCGTAAGGATCCCAAGGGTAAGTCAATCACCATAGAAGAGTCAGAGAAGGACAAACAAGCAGCCGCCAAGGAGGAAGCAGTGTTGAAGAAGTTAGATCAGAAGACTCACCCCAAGATCATCAGACAGTTGGATGATGAGATTCTAACCAATGTTGCAGGAACAGACTCTGGAAGCGATCTTTGGTTAAAGTTGGAAGATATGTACATGACACGTTCATTGACCAACAAGTTATACCTGAAGAAGAAGATGTATGATTGTCGTATGACAGAAGGTATGCCCATTAATGATCATCTTGATAGATTTACTTCTGCATTACATGAACTGCGTAATATAGGAGTTATTGTGGATGATGGGGATGTAGCCTTGTAGCTTTTAGTATCTTTACCTATGTCTTATGAACATTATGTCGATTCGTGCATAAATTGTAAAGATCGTATCACTCTAGAGGAAGTGAAAACTTCTCTCAAGACGAGGGAGTTACGCCGAAAGGCGAGTGGGAATGAGGCAGATACCCAGTCATCAGGTTTGGTTGCTAGTAGCAGTAACAGGGGTTCTAGTGGGAAGAAGAACAGTCAATGTAATTCTTCACACAAGAAGATTCCGAAACCTGGGGATATCTGTAATTTCTGGAAAGAGAAGGGGCATTGGAAGTTCGATTGTCCCAGAAAGAAGCAAGGCAAGGCACCAGTCAGAGCAGAGGCCATGACGGCCAGAGACAGTAGTTCAGAAGAGGATTATTCTCTAGTTACATCAGAATCAGTACGTGCATATGATGCATGGATTCTTGATTCATGAGCGTCTTACCATATCAATCCTAGGAGAGAATGGTTTACTGATTACAGGCAGATGGATGGTGGTGATATAAGCATGGCCAACAGTGCAGTCTGCAACGTTGTCGGTATTGGTTCGATCAGGGTCATGACTCATGATGGTAGGTTTGTCACTTTGAATGAGGTTCGACACGGTCCGCTTATGACGAAGAATCTGATTTCTCTTAGTCAGTTAGACAGTAAAGGGTTCTGTTTCAATGGTAAAGGTGGAGCAGTCAGTGTCTGTAACGGTTCAAAAGTGGTACTGAAAGGCCTTAAGCGGGGCTCCTTGTATTTCCTCCAATAAAGGATGCTTGCAGGGTCAGCTATGGTAGCATCATCAGAAGTGAACGAGGGAGATATGTCTAAGCTGTGGCACATCAGGATCGGGCACATGAGCATTCGAGGGATGCAAGAGTTGGCTAAAAAGGATCTTCTATGTGGCCATAAGATAAAGGATCTTAAATTGTGTGAGTATTGTGTGCTAGGGAAGATGAAGCGTAATAGTTTTCCCAAGGGCATACATAACACAAAAGGCGTTCTGGATTACATCCACCCAGATTGTTGGGGACCTTCACGTCAGGAATCACTAAGGGGGCACAGATATTTCTTGTCTATGGTTGATGATTATTCGAAGAAGACTTGGGTGATTATCATGAAGCACAAGAATGAGGCTCTAAGGAATTTCAAGGACTGGAAGACGTTAGTGGAGAATCAGACAGAGAAGAAGATCAGGAAGCTCCGGACAGATAAAGGTTTGGAGTTCTGCAGAGAGGTGGGGATTTCTAGACATCTCACCAGCAGAGGCACGCCACAGCAGAATGGTGTAATAGAACGAATGAATCAGACATTGCTTGTGGGAGTGTGGTGCATGCTGTCCAATGCAGAGTTGTCTAAACGTTTCTGGGCAGAAGCTCTTAGTACAACATGTTACTTGATTAATCGTGGAGCTCACACCGGTATTGACCTCAAAGTTCCCTATGAGGTATGGACTGGTAAAAACACGATTGTTTCAAGTGTTGGCGGTGTTGATAAACAGGTGGAGCAACAAGATACTGAATAGTTAGTTGTCCCACAGTCATATGTTGAAAATCAGGTGGAGCAACAAGATACTGAAAAGTTAGTTGTCCCACAGTCAGATGTTAATCAGGATCCACCAATAGAGACAGAGACTGAAGCACCAGAAAGTTCATGTTCAGTTCCCGAAGAACATGGGTTAGCACAAGGAAGGTCTAGAAGAGCTAATCTCGGGAAGCCTCCGAAGAGGTATGGATTTGAAGACTTGGTGTCTTATGCACTGCAGGTTGCTGAGGAAGTAAAGCCCGTTCTTACGGAACCTTCTACTTTCAAGGAAGCATATACATGTTCAGAGTCATCTCAGTGGTATGCGGCTATGGGTGATGGGATGGAGTCTCTTCACATGAATCAGACTTGGAAGTTGACCACAAGGCCAGAAGGCAGAAATATTGTGACTTGCAAGTGGATCTTCAAGAAAAAGGAATGTGTCACCGGCAGAAGGGGTTAAGTATAAATCTCGCGTTGTTGCAAGTGGTTTCACACAGAGAGAGGAGGTGGACTACTATGGGATTTTCTCACCAGTGGTCAGACACACTTCGATCAGAGTGTTGCTAGAAATAGAGGAAGAGATATACATGACACAGTCAGAAGGATTCCAAGTTCCTGGTAAGGAAGATCAAGTTTGTAGGATGAAGCAATCGCCTAGGCAGTGGTACAAGAGATTTGACAGCTATATGATAGCAGCAGTCAATAAGTCAGAGATTCAGAAGCTGAAAGGCTTATTGGCCGCAAAGTTTGAGATGAAGGATTTGGGTAACGTGAAGAAAATTCTGGGTATAGAGATCTATAGAGACAGAGCCAAACGAAAACTGTTCTTATCCCAGAAAAGTTACATCAAGAAAGTTTTAGAGAGTTTGGTATGTCGACAGCTAAAGCTATAGAAACTCCGAGTGCAGCGAATGCACAGTTGTCAGTCGTGTTTGGACCCAAATTAGTTGAGGAGAAAGAGTATATGTCTCGAGTACCCTATGCTAGTGCAGTTGGTTGTTTGATGTATGCTATGGTGTGCACTAGGCAAGATCTTGCACAGGCAGTTAGTGTTGTTAGTCGGTTCATAGGTAATCTGGGTAAGGAACACTGGCAGGCTGTGAAGCGGATCTTTAGGTACCTTCAGGGTACCAGTGACATCGGTCTCATCTATGAAGGTGGAGCAGAATGTGCAGTAGAGGGGTTCTCAGATTCGGACTATTCGGGCGATGTTGATACAAGAAGATCGATGACCGGATATGTATTTACACTTGGTGGGTCGGTTGTCAGTTGGAAGGCTACATTGCAGGCGACAGTGACGTTGTCTACAACAGAGGTAGAATACATGGCATTGACAGAGTCCGCTAAGGAAGGAATATGGTTGAAGGGATTGATCAGCGATCTTGGGATACATCAGGATCAGGCTATTATTTATTGCGATAGTTTGAGCGCGATTTGTTTGGCCAAGGATCAAGTTCATCATGAGATGACCAAGCACATTGATGTCAGATATCATTTTCTAAGGGATGAGAAACGGGTAAAGGTGAAGAAGGTAGGGACGGCGGAAAACCCTGCAGATATGTTCACGAAACCCGTGACAGGGAGCAAGTTCAAACATTGTTTGGATTTACTGAATGTTCGCAGCTATTAGATAACAGAAGAGGCGGATGGAGAGAAAAGGTTTGTTTTCATGGAGATTCAAAGTCAAGGTGGAGATTGTTGGGATAATGCCTTTGAATGTGGGATGCCATGTTAGAGGGTTGTACAACAGGGGATCTCGTAATACCAAGACAGAGCAGAAAAGAAGACAAAGCAAAGAGAAGCAATCAGTACACGACTCGTGCAGTAGCGCACGAGTGCAAGGCGAGCGGGCGCCTGGTAGTCACCAGGCGGGCGCTTGAAGTAGGAAGAGAGTTGAGCCGCCTGGAAGAATTAATTCAGGCGGACGCTTTATGCTAGGTAAGCGGGCGCTCGGTGCCTCGACAGATCCGGCCCAGGCGCAGAACAGGGCAGAATCGTGGACTCTAATTAGTTTTCCTTTGGGGACTCAAATTCATGACTTAATATGTCTTCAGGGTTAGGTTATGACTAGTATAAATAAAGGCTTTCATCCTAACAAGAAAAGATTGATGAAAATCCATAGATTGCTCAGAGAAGATCAATAATTCTAGACCTAGGGTTTTAGCACAGTCAGGAATTTTGTGATCAAAATTCGTGCTAGCATAGATTAGTGTGATCTTGTAAAGAATTCTCCAGATTGATAATAATATTCTCTCCCCTCCCTGTGGACGTAGCCAAGTTGGTGAACCACGTAAATCTGTGTTCTTTTGATTGCTTTTTTTTCGCATCAAGTCTTGTTCAATTGCTCTAAGAGGGATTGTATAATTTGAAGAGAAAATTTGGGCAATAAAAAACCCTAAATTCACCATGTGTGGGACAAACATTAAAACCAAGGTTTATGCAATCACATTGTGCTGAAGTGAGTATCCATTATCACGTTTTTACGGTCCATGTTGGTGGGAGTTGTCACGACCCGAAATATAGGCTCTATTTTATTAGTAATAAATAATCATTATTTAATTATTTGCTTAATTATTTATTTAAATTATTATTTATTTAAATATTTAAGTGTGCATTTTATGTGTTATAATATTTATGCCTAGCGTTTTATTTGGGTCATTTGTGCTAGTGTAGTATTGTTGGGTCTTAATTGTTAGTAGGGAGTGTAATAATTGTGTGTAGTGTAGTGGAGGGGGCCTAAGTGTAAATCTTTTAAAATCATTTCCCTACTCCCTCCCTACTCCTTCTCTTCTCCCTCACTCCCCATCTCTTCCCAGAAATCTCTCTCTCTCTCTCCATTGATTGGGTAAGTTTTCTTTCTTTTCTTCTCTCATCATTTTCTTCCTCTTCCTCTCATAATCTCTCATTTCTTAAAACGTGAAATGTGTTTAGATCGTCGATAGGATCGCGTAGAATCAAAAAGAATTGAATTCCGTCAACTTTGAGAAAATTCAAGTAAGTTACTTTTCCCCCATTTTGATGTTAAAATGTTCATATCACGTTCATATAATGCTTTTGTTGTGATATTTGAAGTTTGAATGAGGTTGCAATTTATTTGGATTTTATTTGAGTTTTGGGTCAAAAATGGTGATTTATGAATGTTGGGTTTGATTCTTGATTTTGGTTGTTAAATGTTGTTGTATGAGTCTTTTTGGACTTATAAGTTGTTTTGGTACATTAGTATGCTATTTAGAGGGTTGGATTTTGGTTGAAATGTGTTTTGGTATGAAAATGGAAGAACCCATTTTGTTCTTCCCGATTTCCAGCATTCCAGAAGATTGGGCGACCGCCCAAAAATGCCTGGGCGACCGCACAACTATCTGAAAGCTTTTGTTCTTGTTTGATGGCCTTTTTGGGCGACCGCACATACCATTTTGGGCGGCCGTACAGTCCTCTGAAAGTTTACATTTGTTATTTTGTGTGGTTGAAGAATGCGTTTTGATCCAAATCTTGGGTGTCCTTCTAGTTGACCTTAGTGAACATTGTAGTACACTCTAGTGATAGAATTGGGTCTTTTGTGATTAAATTTGTGTTGGAAATTAATTAAGTGTTAATTGAGATTGTTGGAACACTTTAATTGTGTGTTGTTGGTTCATTTCACTTTCTTGGTGACTTCTTGGTATGGTTCCCTACTTTGGAACCTTAAGTTGTTTATTCATGCTAAATTATTACTTAGCATTTAATTAGAAGCCCAGCTGGCATATTTGTTGCATCGGGCGATGGGAAAGATTATAATGGCAAAGTCAAGTCCATTATAATGTTGACCATTGTTTTGCCCCCTTCTATACCCCTTTTCCAGATTGGCCTTGGAAAGGATAAGTTAGCTTCCTTTGGGAATGTATCTAGCTACCGGGCATGACTTTGTGTCATGGCTCTTGTCCTTTGTGACACTTTTATGGTTATTGGTTCCGGTACCGGGGGTTTCTCTTCGGCTTTCATGCTATTATGAAGATGATGATTTGTTGATTATTGAAGCTGCGCAGCGATCCTTTATTTGGATGTACCGGTTTGGAAAACCTTGGCTATATCCTTTGTTATGTGTTTATTTCCGCTGCTATCTGTTATGTGATAATTGCTATGTGCTATGTGATATTTATTATTGTTTATTGCTTATTGCATCATAGCATGTCATGTAGTTGCATTAGTAACTTATTGAGATTTATCTCACCCCCTTTCTTTTATCTTTGTTTTTTCTTAACCCCCCCCCCCCAGGTGCTAAGGATTAGTCTCGCTGATCACGAGAAAGAGGACGTCGAGTGTGGATACATTCTTTTGGGGAATGTTTGTTATAGGTTGGTTTACATTATATAAATGTGTAACCTTTTTGGGATAGTTGTACCAGTCAATGACGTCATTAAGAATTGTATATTCGTATTTTGTTGGGCATAAACTTGTGGAAGTTTATGATAGTTGTATTTGGTTTTTGTCAAACTTGGTTTTGTAAAACTTTGGATCATCACCTTTTGGTATCAAATGGAATTTTTAACTTCGGTATTTCATAGTTTTGGTTTTAAGTCGACGTCCAGCTCGCGGTCTCGGGCCCGCGGGGTCCGGGGTCGCGACAGGAGTGGAGATGTTAAAAAAAGGATCATGATCCTGAAATTTCATCCAAAGGCATCCTAACATTCCGCATAGTGTGATCGTAGTTACTGGTATCACAATTATTGTTCAGTTGAACATCACTTGCCTTGGGCCCGACTAATCTCTTATCCCACGTGTCCAACCTAACAATTATAGGAATTTAGGAGAGTTAGAGGAAGTCAATCACACATGGCAGAGAGTAGGATTGTTATGAATGACTCAAAATATTGTTGATACATATTTATAGAGTTACAAATATTATTCTAGAGTTTTAATCTAACTTAGTTTACAAGAATTGAATCTCCTAATTGATATACACAATCACTAAGATTGGTAAGTATTTTTATACAAATATACTTTTGAAATATTTAATATTCTTAATATGCCCCCACAAGATGGACGATCTTTGGATATGTCCAATGTTGAAGGGAGATGAGACGAACCGGGTTTGATAGAGTGGGCGTGTTATCAGTCGTGTGTGGTTTCTAATGTGATGTGGTCGCTGGTGTGATCTTATCAGAGGTTGGATATCAGGTTGGTTGGTAGGAGATGGTGGGTGTGGGGGAGGGTGGGGCGGCTATTGGGTTTTGACACATCAAAAACTAGTGGCAGTGGGTTTTACTAGTGATGAAGAAATTAAGAGGAAGAAGTTTCGGTTAGTGTAGGGTTTTGAGCCGAGGATTGTGATTTGAAGATGGAGGATGGTGGGGTTTTAATGTTTGGTGTTTTAGAAGGGAGGGTTTTAACAGTTGAGTATTGCCATGGATTGTGTGTTGGAGATGAAGGTTGAAGAAGGGGTGTGCCATTGGCAGTGTGGGTCGGAAGCTTTGTGGTAGAGTTAGGGTGAGGCGGCTAGAATTTCGCCGCAAAGGGTGGGGAGTTTAGGCAAGGAGGATGGAGGCGTGATGTAAGGGGAGTAGTGTTTTAAAGGTGGGTAATGCAAGCGAGAGGTAGAGATAGGGTGGGGCAGCTAGGGTTTTACCGCGGGTTTTGACGGAGAGGTCCCATTACAGATCATAAAGCTCTGATACCATGTGCATGATTTTAGGAGGTTTAGATAAAGTCAATCACACATGGTAGAAAGAAAGGTTGATATGAATGACTCAAAATAGTATCGATACTAGAGGTACATATTTGTTGAGTTGCAAAGAGTATTTTAGAGTTCTAATCTAACTTAGTTTACAAGAATTGAATCTCCTAATTTATACTCCCTCCGTTTCATTTGAGTTGCAACATTTTGCCGTTTTTGGCATTTCACTTAAGATGAAACATTACCAAATAAGGAAACTTTTTATTACTTTTATAATTCTCCACTCATTCTCTCTCTTTCTCCTAACCACTCATTATTCTCCACTCATTCTCTCTCTTTCCCAACCACTCATTATTCTCCACTCATTCTCTCTCTTCCTCCCAACCACTCATTATTCTCATTTCTTAATTTCTGTGCTTCACAACCCATGTTGCAACTCAACTGAAACGGAGGGAGTATACACAATCACTTGGTAAGTAAATATATACAAATACAGTATATATACTATTGGAACCCATGAGAACAAGGGGATCCGTCTCATGCAAGAGACGGTCGCCCCATGACCCATGGGCCGAACCCGCCACGTGGCAGCCTCCCAGAGCTCCAAAATTTTATTTTATTTTTTTTTAGTTTTTATATTATTTTTTCGGATTTTTCGTCGTTGACCAAAAGTAATAGTTACCATAACTTAATGTAATGACTGAATACATATAAAGTAATATTGTTCATAAGTAAACGTAACACCTGTTTTACAAAAACAAAAGCTCGTTTTACCCATTTTTTCAAATGTAATACTAACTATAATTACATGTAACCCAAGCAATATCTAAATGTAATTATCATTTATACTGAAATATAATAATGCTTTTGCAAAAATGTAAAATATTGTGTATTTTGATTTAATTTTTTGAAAAGTAACAACTCATATATATGAATGTAATTGTTTGTACAAGTAAATGTAACACTTTAATAAAAGAAATTATAACATATTTCTATATATAATGTAATACTTTTACATGTAACACTAATCAAGTGTTTTTAGCTCTAAAAATGTAAATGGTTGAATTATTACTTTTTCTATACATATGTGTTACAATTATGTATAAACATTATTACATATAAGTAACACGTTCGTTACATTTTAGTTGTAATAAGTATTACTTTTGGCAAACGAAGAAAACATAAAAAAAAACACTGTTACATTTCTATATATATGTATTACTTTTATGTATACAAACTGTTACTTTATATGTATACAGTCATTACATTATGTTATAGTAACTATTACTTTTGACAAACCAAAAAAAAAACCAAAAAAAAAAATTTTAAAAAAAACAAAAAAAAATGGGCCTATGAGAGGCTGTCACGTGGCAGGGTCGCCCTTGAGTCCTGGAGCCAAAAAAAAATTTAAAAAATTGGGTCTATAAGAAGTTGCCACGTGGCATGGGTTGCCCCTTGGGTCATGGAGCCGGTTCAATGGCCGGGTCATGGGTTGAGATTTGGGTCGAAATGACCCGTCTCATGGATGAGACGGGTATGTGTGTTCTCACTTGAGTCTTTGTCATATATAATATTCCTAACAACTACTTTTTATGTCCTAAAATAAATGTCGTCGTTTTTTTACGTTAGTATGAGATAATTTTGAGCAATAAATTGAAGTTTACTTTATTATCCTAATGAAAATTTAAAGATTGTTATTGATAATATAAATAATGGTTGATCAATAATAAGTTTAATAATTTGATGAAGTTAATTAAATTAAATTAAAATTATTACTTTAAATTATTTCGTATTAACGTGAAAAAAAAACGGACGTTTATTTTGAAATGGACAATGATACACATAGTGAAAAACTCAAATGGAAAACTCATAGTGAAACACTCTAATCCATTGGATGAGTTTTTAGCAGTGGGGTCCACAAAGATTTATTACAATCCAACGGATTACAGAGTTTCGCTATGAGTTTTCCCTTTTGAGTTTTCGTTATACATATCATTATCCTTTTGAAACAGAGGGAGAGTAAGCTTTGAATTTGTGAAGTTCCCGCGAATTTCATCCATTCCTCCAACATTTCTTTCTCCTCGCCTACCCCTCTTCTTTCTCTGAAAGTCGCCTTTCTCTCTCCTCAATCACTACAAAGCCGCTCATAATCTCATATTTGATCATCTGGGATTTTCACTAACGTGACAATCGCAGCTCATGGACCAAATTCCATGTTCTTACAAGTGGGTTCTCACATTACTCCCTCCAATCGACTCGATTTCATCCGAATCAACGCGGCCTCCAATTCAAACAGTTAGTTATGATTTAAGTTCTATGTATTCTGTCTCATAAAAACGAGTCATTGTTTCACTTTTGTATCTCTGTTTGAATCATGCATGATGGGTGTTTGCGTTTTTGCCCCATAGAATCTTGGAGTACTTAATGCATTTGCTTTTTCTATTTTTTTTATTTTTTTTGAGTTGTGAGTGATGCGTACGTATTTGTTCTATGCCCCTTAGGTGTTTGATTTTATGCATTTGGTTGTTTCTCTTGGATTTATAATGCCAATGAATGGATAATTACTTTCAGAAGGTATTTGTTGCTGCACCGCTTAGTTCCCCTTAAGTTTATGGGACATCATTTCCATGATTCTTCTCTGGCTGTATCTATTGGATGTCAAATGCTCCGTCTTTCCTGTGATCTTTGATCGAGACGTAATACAGTCCAAGAAGGCTCTTGTTTACGTTAATGCATTGTTATATGTATCAGATTTTTGCCAATGATAAAATATCCTTAACTGTTCCTTTAAATTATAGTTTGGCTAATAACACTCATAGACCTAATTTCTCCGTGTTAACTCTAACGAAAGTCTTATCTGATACTGGAGTTTGTGTCGACCTCATAATGGGACTTTAGGGTTCTGTTTTACTTGGTTAGCTTTCTCTATGTTTCAAACACAGAAAGGTAAATGGTTATCCGGTAGAGCTAACAAGTAGTATTTCTTTATGAAGTTGTTACTTTTATTGCTTTTCAAAATCGCATGGCTTAAGTGTATCAATCGAAGAAAAGATTAGGAAAATGTAGTCCTGCCCTAAAAAGCCTAAAGGGTATATTATACTTTCCTAAGTCTAATCTGACATTTTTCGTTGGAGTTTTCATTTGTAAAACTTTGTGATCAGTTCTTTGCCATAATGGTTTCAGGTGCCAATTCACTGTCGAGGAATTGCTACTGATCTAGGTATGTATGTTTTTGTTCATAAAATAAATAACGAAAAATGCATGTGCTTCATTTGGTTCGGTAATTCATTAATTAGGCTGAAATAAAAAATGTTAGGATTCAACAGCACTTGATGGTTAAAATGGCTGATTAATCTGTTTGGAAAGGGAAATTACTTTTAGAGAACAAATATAACAATTACAGTATATTGGAAGAAGTGGAAACATAGTTGTAACACTTAATATCTCATGCAAACACAACATGGAAAAGGGTACTTTCAAGACCAAACCAAAGTTGTATTGCCATTCAACTGACTGCTTAATCTGTTCATATGTACAATTTTTTGACAGGCATCTAAAAAGAATGGATTACATAAATAAGAGGTCAAAACCCAGTCAACGGGACGAAATTTCTTGGACCGAAGGTGCCTTCTCCATGTCTTCGCACTTTCCAGCAATTTCCCAAGGGCAGCACTCCATTATAGAGGTCAGTCATCTCCTCTTCTTCAGTTCTTGTCCTCTTTCTTCCTTCTCTAATTCTTTCACCTTCCTTTTCATCAAGAAACGAACTAAGAAACGGATGCTTCAATAACATATCAGCAGTCCATCTATCTTTCGGATCCCTCACAAAACACCTTCCCAAGAAATCTTTAGCATCTTCCGAGACCCAATCTGGAATCTCAGGCAATTTATCTCCAAAACCAATCCTAAAGAGTATGCTAAAAGGACTAGATTTTTCATCATAATCCCAAGGCGGTTTCCCTGTAAACATCTCCAAAACAACACACCCAAGTGCCCATACATCACATGGAGGCTCATACTCATGTCCAACGCTCTCTGGAGCCATATACATAATCGTACCCCTAATCCCACACGACAACTTAATCTCATCTTCCTCTTCATCAAGAACCTTTCCGACCCTTTTCGCAAGTCCAAAATCAGCTAACTTATCTTCCAAGGCACCATCTTTATCCATCAAGAGCACATTATGTGGCTTCACATCACAATGCACAAATCCTCATTTAATCTAGCAAATAAGCTCTGAATCTCTCCTTTGAGGACGGACAATCAATCTTTCTGTGACCAATAATAGGCAATGTTAGGGGTACAAAAGATGTTTATAAAAATATAATACAAATTGAGGTGACGATATTTACCGGTTTGCATCGATTGTGTCCGACACATTCTAATTAAAAGCAATAACACAATCATTACCCATCATTTTATGAATTAAATTTTGTGGCTTTTTCCTTTGACTTTAGTATTAGTATTAATTTTAAGGGGTAATGAAAATTTAGGGTCCAAAATTTGATATGTGTGCCAATAGGGGTCTGATGTATCAATTTTGTTAATTTAGGGTCCAAAGTTGATAACGTTAGTCAATTAAGGGTTTTTGGACTAAGTTGCAAAGAAAATTCAATTAAGTAACAGAAGCACTTAACTGGAGTTTGTTTTGGATGTTCGCCTAGGCTTTGTGTCATTTCACACACCCCATATACAATGGACCCTTAATTGTCATTTACTCTTATTATTATATTTTCGATTCATTTTAATTACTTCAAAAAATACTAGAAAATAAAAAAATAAACAAACAAAATTTAATATTTAAAAAATTTATTATTGATTTTCTTCGTCTAAAATGACGATATACGTATGCAAATAATCAAAGCAAACTCCAGTTAAGTCCATGTGCAAAGCACGTGTGACTTAACTGGATTTGTTAACAGAATCGTTAAAAAACCTTAACCTGCACAGTATTTTCAACTTTAAACCGTAAATTGACAAAATTAATACATCAAATCCCTATTAACAAACACTCCCCAAACCTTTAGACCCTAAATTATCATTTCCCCTAATTTTAATTAGAAGAGTTCCAATTCGTTATCGTCTACTCTTCTCCTTCCAACGTATTTGCATGTCGACACAAATCGGTCTCCTCTTCTCCGAAACCCCCCTTCCTCTTTCCTCAAATCACCATTCCAAGAACATTTCTCCCCAAACCCCCTCATTTTTTATTATTATCTAGGGCTTACAATAACGTCCCAATTACAGCGCATGGACTTAATTCCAAGTTCTTGCTACAAGGTTCTCTCCAATCGACTTGTTTCATCTTTCAACCAAATCGATGAGCTCTGACAGCAGCCTTGCCTCCACTGGCAGTGGAACTGTTTATAACAAGGTAATTCATGATGCCACCAAAAAGAGTCTCTGTTTTAGTTATGGATTTTTGTTGTTGAAAATCTTGCATATCGGGTGTTTGTGTTTTTTGCTCATCAGGTGGTTGAAGTAGTTATTGCATTGAATTTGATCCTTTTATCTGTTTTAAATTGTGCATGATGGGTGTTTGTGTTTTTTCCCCTTTGGCGCTTCAAGTATTTATTGCATTTGATTTGATCCTTTCTCTGTTTTAACTTGTTCTTCACGAATGTTTGTGTTTTTGTCCCTTAGGCGATTGGTAAAACTCTTTCATTTGATTTTCTCTGTTTTAAATTGTGCAGGATGGGTGTTTGCGTTTATTCCCCTTAGGCGCTATGCGTAATTATTTCATTTGATGTTCTCTGCTATAAATTGTGCAGGATGGGTGTTTTGTGTTTATTCGCCTTGGGGGCTATGCGGAATTAGTTCATTTGAAGTTCTCTGTTATAAATTTTGCAGGATGGGTGTTTGCGTTTATTCCCCTTAGGGGGTATGCATAATTATTGCATTTGATTTTCTCTGCTTAAAATTGTGCATGATGGGTGTTTGTGTTTTTTTCCACTAGGTGTTTGGAGTGACGCATTTGGTTGTTTCTCTTGGACTTATACTGGCTATGGACAAGTGCTTGGAGAAGGCATATGCTTGGGCAGCAATCAAGTTCCCTAGTGCTCTATTTGCGATGTTTTGTATATTCACCATCCTCATGGTTCTTGATTCAACTATTCCAGTTGCAGCCACTACCTTGGAGAATTTCTTTGAACCTGCACTTCTGTTTACTCAAAGGTGGCTTCCATTGTTTTATGTTCCTTCACTGGTAGTTTTGCCTCTTTCTGTGCAAGATATACCGGCCGCTTCTGGGGTTAAGATCTGCTTCATTATAGGTAACTCTAGTTTTTCTGGTTCATCCTCGAAAGCATGTTTATATGTACTGTGTTTGAGTGTCTGATTTAGCTTAAGAGATTTAATTATCTCTGTGAGTCTATGTGCTTGATTCACTTAAGGGAATGTGGAAAGTCCTCAACTTACCAGAGCAGAAAATTTGTATCTATTTGATTCTATTTCGCTTTAGGTCGTGGAAATGGATTTAGTAAGCAGTTATGACGTGGGATTTTTTCCAGCCGTTGGATTACAATAGCTTTTTGAGATCTTCTCATCCATCAATGTTTTTCACTACACATATAAATATAATATTATTATTTTTTGTTTAACAGCTCACCAGTTGAGAATCATGTTCTCATCTTGATAATCTCTGATCATATTGTGTATGGTTGTCTATTTTGTGCGTCTAGAGTCTTATGTAACCATGTGCTTTCTATTCCTTTATCACTTGCAGTTGCAGGTTGGTTGGCATCACTTTCCGTTGCAGGTTATACAGCTATAGCTATTAGGAATATGGTGAAGACTGAAATAACTGCTGCAGAGCCAATGTCAAAACCATCCCCTTTTTCTTCCATGGAGGTGTTGGCTTGGGGTGGGATTTTTCTTATATCATTTGTTGCAGCAGTTCTAAATCCAACATTACTTGGAACAAATGCTCGAACTTGTCTGCCTTTCCTGCTTGCATCTACTGTTTTAGGCTATATGATTGGTTCTCGGTAAAACTCAGTTTCCTAACTTCAGAAAATCTATGATCTATACTTTTTTCTTGCAAGACTTCTTTTTGGTACTCCCTCCTCCGTCCCAAATGAATGTCCAGAAACTTTTCAAATTTGCTCTTTATAGAGAGCAAATTTGACATTGTTTTGGACATTCATTTTGGGACGGAGGGAGTAGTCTGTAGTACATTTACCCTGCTTCCTATTTTTTTCTTTTGTGAACAACATGATTTTTTTTTTGGACTTTCATTTTGGGATGGAGGATTAGTAAATTCACCATGCTTCATAGTTTTGTTTTTGAACAATACCCTGCTTCCTAGTTGATGGTTCTATTTATTTCCTTTAAATTTGGACTTCAGGTTGCCATCTGATGTGAAGAAGGTTTTACACCCAATTATCTCATGTGCACTCTCTGCAGTCTTCGCTGCATTTGGTTTTGGAATTATATCCCAGTTTGGGATTTATCCTACTCTAGGTACACATCAAACCTGCATTCTGGCATTCCTATTTGTCAATCTTTTCCAATGTTTACTACATCTCGTGAGATATTTAATATAGGCCAAATTACGTTTATCCCCCCAAAGTATCCACCCATTCCCACTTTGCACCCCCGTTTGAAAAGTCGGTCTGTTTGGTACCTAAACTTTCAAATTTTCCCACATTGCACCCCAGCACTAATGAATGTTAGAAAATTTAACAGAATAGGTAACGAATGGACTAGTTTGTAATGCTTATTAGTTTTTAAGGGCCAAAATTCAATTTTTTTAATATTAAGTACTAAAAATTTATTTCTTTTTTCCAAATAATTAAAATTATCTTAAATCTTAAATAATTAATATTTTTTGAAATAATACAATTTTTTATGCTAAAATATTTTTTTAAAAAAATAAAATTTATTTTTTTCAATAAAAATAAAAAATTAGTAATGTTTTTTTTAAAAAAAATTAAATAAAAATATTTAAAAATAATTTTTTTTTCTCTATAAAAAACATTTTAATGTTTTATTCATATTTTTTTAAAATATAAAATAAAACTTTTAAATCGTAATTTTTGTAAGAATTTGTTTATAAAAAAATAAAACATAGTAACATTTTTTTTATTTTTAAAATTTATTTTATTTTGGAAAAATATTATAATTTTTTTTGAAAGAACTACAATATTCTTTTAAAAAGAAAATATCAATAAAAATACCCAATTTAAAAAGAAAATATTAATTATTTAAGATAATGTGAATATATGATATTACAGACATTATTTCAGCAAATTTAAGATAATGTTAATTATTTTGGAACAAGAAATAAATTTTTAGTACTTTATATTTAAAACTTTGCATTGGACGCTTAAAAACTAATAATCATTACAAACTTGTCTATTCGTTATCTGTTTTGTTAAATTTTCTAACATTCGTTAGGGCTGGGGTGCAAAGTGGGAAAATTTGAAAGTTTAGGTACCAAACAGACCGACTTTTCAAACGGGGGTGCAAAATGGGACTCGGTGAATACTTTGGGGGGTAAACGTATTTTGGCCTTAAATATATGTCGTCAACAAAGCAATAAGTGGAGTGATACTCAAGATATTATGTCGATGTAAAAGGGTTTTAGGTCGAAATATATGGAATGTTAATAAGAATAAAATTTTCCATACTTCAATGATGGTCGAAAGTGTAGTGAGATTGATGTGTCCAACTTTGACATGGTTTCGGACTATAATGGAGGTGTGAAATAATGAATTAACATGAGGCGTTTCGGTGGTTGCTGGTCAGGAGGACGAAAAGGCTTATGCACAAGTCAGTGATCAAATTTTGCACCTTCGTCAAGCTCCTTAGTTGATCATTGGACATTTACTGTTGGTTGGAAGATAAGAGTAAATTTTTGCCCTTTTGTTGATAAAGTAGATTTCCTATCATGAAAAACTGGTAAAGCTGCTGCTGTCTCCAAGCTGTTGCCTTTTGTAATATTGCTAAATACTCCCTCCGTCCCATAACAATGTGGATAAAATGGGTTTTGCACGGGAATTAAGGGATGAATAGTAGTGGGTAATTGTTGTAAGTGTGAAAAGTAAAATAGGAGAGAGAAAGTGGGGTAGGGAATAGTAAGTTGATTGATGTTGCGAGTATAAAAGTAGGAGAGAGAATGAGTGGGACGAATAGTAAAGATTTTTTGCCATTTTAGGAAAGTGTAACTTATCAATGAGACACCCAAAATGACAATTTGTCCACATAGTTATGGGACAGAGGGAGTATATAGGAACAAAGATTAAAGGTTAAATTTACTAGTCAAAAGGGTAAAGGAACCCCAGGATGGGTGTTCATTAATAGATTAGCCTTGTGTATCAGAGAGTTCACAGCAAAGCACTGGATTATTTTTTTATATAATCAGATAATGATGTTTTCTGTTCAGTATCATTGGTTGGTGCAATGAATACAAGAGCTTGGAATGCCAAGCAAGAAACCTGGGTTGAGGCCTGTTCATGAGAATATTTGCGAATGATTAATGATCTTTTCTTTGTTATATCTCTCATTTCTCTCTCTATAGATCAAATAATTATGAAAGAAAAAAAAACCCTTCTCAAATAGAGGATAAGAAGGGAACTTGTTTCTCTTCGTATATTAATTATATACCTGATTCATAGGGGGCATCATTTCCATGATTCTTTAGGCTGTATCTATTGGATGTTGAATGCTCCATCTTTCTTGTTTTCTTTGATTGAGAGTTTATGCACTCCGTATTTATGTAAAGAATGCTTTGTATTTCAGATTTTTACCAATGACACAATTCCTTAACTGTTCATTTAAACTAGAGCTGACAAGTAACACTCGTAGACCTAACTCTCGTTACCGACCTGTACAGGATATTACCTTACAAAAGTCTCATCTGATCCTGGAGCTGGTGACATCTTAATGGGATTTTTGGGATCTGTTATAATCTCATTCGCCTTCTCTATGTTTAAACAGAGAAAGGTAAATGGTTCATCTACATCACAAGTATCTATCTATTACACAATATAGTTTGAAGATATCTATCTGTAAATGACATTTCATTTCTTGTTTATCCTCCCAAAAATTCCTGTTTCTTGAAGTTGTAGATTGTCAAATATTTCTCAAATGGCATGGTTATCGCGAAGTTATTTATCCTCCCAAAAGAGTCCTGTTTCTTGAAGTTGCACGGTTTAAGCGTATCAAGCACACAAATGATTAAAATGGACTAGTCCATCCTAAGAAAGGCCAAAGCGAATAAAGATACAAAGTTTCCTTTTCGATTTGACAGTTTTGTTTGAGCTTATCTCCTCACACATGGTGTAAGGGTACCTAATGACTGTGATGGATTTCTCATCTATGTATTCTAACCTGTTTTCTAAAACATTAGCACGGGTCTGGTACGGAATATCGTGTCCCTCCATCATGTGATACAGAGAAAGTTATCCAAAATCATAGGAACTTGTTATCCTTTGTCATAGTTGTTCTGTCGTTCAGATTTTGTTCTCTCCCCCAGTCTGCATCTCCTAATGTATTGAGACTTGCTTTATTTTTTTGGTTTCCTCTCTCTGTTTTAATTGGGTTTCTTTACTAATCAATCACATCTATAAGAAGAGTGATAATTGTAAATTTGATCATTTGCGGGGATTGAACCCCTGAGCTTCACTATGGAAACGTATATTTGATGCTGCTGGAGTCAAAGCTCTTTGATTAATGTAATGTGGCGAGATGGAGGAGGAGCTCTTTGATGTTTGAACCCCTGACCTTTCCATTAAAGAGTTCCCTTTTCTCCTTTTTCCATCTATCCATTTTCAGTTCTTAAAACTATGTTTTCAACTCCATTATGTTTTTAACTTAAACCCGTTTACCAAAATTAAATGTTAGGAGTTTAACTGATTTTGTTGTAATGACAGTTCTTAAGGGGAATAACTTAGTCCTACAAACTTCCAACTCTGGAAATGAGTCTTCCCAATGTGGTAATTTTCCAAAAAAAAAAAAAAATGTTAAAGAGTCGTGTTTGCATTTATTTCTCAGTAATTATGTTTCCTGAAACTGATGTTATTTCTTAATATTATATCCAGCTTGTGAAGCGGCATGCAGCTGAGATTTTCACATCAGTTATAATCGCAACACTATTCTCATTTTATTCGACTGCGCTTGTTGGACGTCTTGTTGGGTTAGAACCAACTTTAACTATATCAATATTACCTAGATGTATTACAGTGGCACTTGCTCTCAGCATCGTCTCACTATTTGAAGGTCAGTTTATCATTTCTCAATGTTGGATTAGAACCATTCAGCTTTACCTTTTTATCAATGTGGGACCCACTCTTGTTTCGTAATGATTGCAGGTGCTAATTCTTCCCTAACCGCAGCAGTTGTTGTTTTAACTGGTTTGGTTGGGGCAAACTTTGTGCAAACAACGCTTGATAAACTTCGACTGAAGGATCCTATTGCTCGAGGAATTGCTACTGCATCTAGGTATGAATGTTTCCATGCATAACAAACTGGTGTTTCATTTGGAGCGGAGATTCTATAGGCTCAGAGAATAATAATTATAGTTCGACAAGCACTTTTACAGTTCAAACGTATATGTAGCTGATATCTCCCACACGCACATGCTCGTTCATACATTGGAAGAAAATACATACATACATATGTACACACGCACACACATATATACATTATACTAAGGAAAATCAATATGCTACAAGAGGTCCTACTATGTGTGAGGTTCAGGGAAAAGCCGGGCCTCTATGCATGTGCGCGCGCGCATACACACATACAAACAACCTATTTTGCCATTTTGGGTGTCCCATTGGAAAGTCTCATTTTCTTTAAATGGAAACTTTGTATTATTTCTTTATTCATGGGACCCACTTGCCACCCTCAGAACAACTTTTAACTTACTATTCCCTACCCCACTTTCTCTCTCCTTCATACTCACAACACTTACTTTTCAAACACTTTTCCTTAGTTATCGTTGAAATGGGTCGTTTGTTATTGGATGGAGTATATATATAGTGGAAGCTCTTGTTAGCGTCAGGTTGCCCCATACACACAGACACACACATTAATGACAAGTCTTTACGTCGATTCATGTTAGCTGACCTTAGATCATTTTGGGATTAAGGTTTTGTTATTGTTGTTGTTGAAATTGTGGTGGTGTTGTGTTGTTGTATATAAATATGTACACACACACACACACGAGGTATGGTGTAAAGTATTATGTTTGTTGAATGTTGCAGTGCTCACGGATTGGGAACAGCAGCACTGTCTGCCAAGGAGCCTGAAGCTCTCCCATTTTGTGCCATTGCCTATGCGCTAACTGGTATATGTGGTTCTCTGTTTTGCTCTGTTCCATTAGCCAGACAAAGCTTGCTTGCCATAGCTGGCGGAAAAACATAACAAGCTTTGTTCATTATAGTATGCTTACGGACGGGATGAACGCGCCTCATCTTGCGTCACGACAGCACATTGATTGCAGGGTGTTAGATCAGATGAACTAGCTAAACTCTATCAACTACTAGTTCTTCTGCAGATCATCAAATCCTGAATATTTTTTTTTTTTTATAGAGTAAACCAATGTTATATACTCCCTCCGTCCCAGCTTGTAAGGACATGGCTTGCAACACAAGTCATTTAGACTTCCATTCATAAAGTTATGATTATAATATTAAATTATAAAGTATAGTTGATAATAAAATGTGTAGAATTCCTGGATATATATTACCTAATTGTGATGGGCAAAAGGGTAATTTATTATCATAAATCTTGAAAGGGTGTGGTCCCTAAATGAAATGTCACCAAGTCTACTATATAAAGGGCATTCCATCAACCCTTAAGACTACTCCATTTTTCATTAGTACTCTCTCCATAAATCTTCATTAAGTGTTAAAGAAGTAAAAGAGGAAAGACATTCATCATTTAGAAGATCATTCTCCTACTTGTTCTTCATCTTCATTTCTCCCTACTTCATAATGGATTCAACAGGTATTTGTTCTTAACGCTTCCGCTTCATCTCTTCCTCAATCCTATTCTAAAGTGAGTGTGGCATTCAGGGAGTAAAATTGTTCCAACAATTGGTATCAGAGCCCCGCTCATTATTTAGTTTGAGTTTGAGTTCTTGTATTAAGAAAAAGCTTTCATGCTTTACTTTGATTCATTTTCTCTGTTGAATCATAAGGTTTTTGATGTCGATTAGGGACTCTAATTCGTTAATAGAGTGCTGATGATCTTCATCTAAAATTAAGAAAAATGGTTTGAAAGTTTTTGTTCATTAAAAGGTTCAAGTGAGACTATCCCTTCATAACATGGTTTTATGTTTTAAGTGCATACCATGTGGATCTACTCACTTGATTCCATTAATTTTAAAAGGCAAGATTATCCTAAATAACATGGTTTTATGTTTTAAGTACATACCATGCGGATCTACTTGCAATTCATTTGATTTTGAGGAAAATTTAGACAAAAATTCAGAAGTGCAGATTATATGGCACGGTCGTGCTCTTTGTTTTGGCACGGCCGTGCGCCTCTATTACCTTGAACCGGTGTGTACATTGGTGCTCCGGACGGGTGTGTTGTTTAAACCGGTCGGACCGTTTCGTTTGGCACGGTCGTGTCTATTATTTGGCACGGTCGTGCCATCTGCACCGTGAAAACTTGTTTTTTTCCCATATTTTGGCACGGTCGTGCCCTTTGTTTGGCACGGTCGTGCTAAGTATGTCGAAAGAAAATCAAGTTCTGCATTATTTTGTTGTTTTCTCTTGAACAAAAAACATTCATTTTTCAAACCTTAAAGCCCTGATTAATTATATGCTTAAATAATTTTATTCATTATTTAAATAATATTATCACCTAAGTGATTAACGTTATTTAAATGCAAAATTATTAAAGTGTTGAATGTTTAAGTTAATATGTGAATGACATGAATTTTCCAAAGAAGATCTTGACATTTGACTAAACTTAGGCATTCATGTGGTAACAAATAAATGAACATTAGGATATTTTCTTAGGTACTTATGTCGGCCCAAAGGAAGATTAAGTATTTATTAAAATATAAGTTCAAATTACTTGTTACCTAAGGCAATCATTTATGAGTCAACTCGCAATCAAAGATTAGTTTTGATGTCATGTTGATTATCTTATTGATGGATTTCGTTGATATAATTAATCATTTTTCATTTTGTAGTTTCTTATTCATGTTTTGTTCTCTTTTTTTTTTTTTTGTTCTCAAAACCCAACAGATTTACTTATTGCTTCGTCCGTAATCACTGCTATGAGTTCAATTCCGATGCTAAACGGGACTAATTTTAAAACTTGGAAAAATAAATTGATGATGATCTTAGGCTATATGGACATAGATCACGCATTAAGAGAACCGTTTCCTCTTCCTCTCTCTAATGAAAGCACTCAAGAAGATTGCTTAAATGAGGAGAAGTGGAAACGCTCCAACCGTGTGAGCCATGATCATGAATATAGTTGTCCCGGAGACCATTTTGACGGTATCTCCAAGGACGTTGATGCTAAAAACATTCCTTGATATGATTGAGGGATGTTTGGCATCTACCTCTTCTCATGGGACAAAAGAAGAGGGAAGAAAATTGCGGTTGCAAGAAATAAGAAGCGTAAGAGATCATCTAATGATCATGAAGAATGCTTCTTTTGCAAGGACCTCACTCACATGAAGTACGACTGCCCTAAGTATCACGCTTGGCGTGCTAAGAAAGGTATGTCATTTGGTATTGTTTGTGATAAAGGCTAATTTGGTTTCATTTCCTACATATACATAGTGGTTGAATTCTGTTACATCAACTCACATAATGAATGTCTATGTAGGGTTGCCTGAAATACCGAAATCCTGGAGAAGATGAAGAATCATCTATATGGAAGCTGGGATCTGGTTGAAAGAAAAGGCATCGGAATCTTATAGGATATTGTTAAAAGTACTTAGTATTATTTGTATAAATACTACATTTAATGTATCGTCATTTGGACGGAATTTGATATATATCACAATTTTGAATAAAGAAGGTTGTTTTGTTCATTTTAATAAATGTGATTTTATTTTATTCCAAGGTTGATGGTACTAGTACATAGTCAGGTAATCTTTAATTACTTGACATTATTTACACAATATATAAATTCCATAAATAATGACACCAAAGTGGTAAAAGCAAAAGTTATCAAGTAAAGTTTATATTTTATGAAGGCATAAGCGTTTGGGTCATATTTTCGAAAGGAAACTGATAAGCTTATGTTAAAGGATATCTTAAACAAACTTGATAAATTGGAAAATACTTTTGCATAAATGCCTTAAAGTAAATTTACAAACATTGTAGTATTCTCGAGAGCATCAAGTGTCTCAATGAACTAATGCATTCAGATATTTGTAGGCCATTAATTATTCCTTCATGGAAAAGGTCAACAATAGTTATTATGTTCAAAATGACTAAACTCTTAGTTTGAATACATTTATTTGCTTCATAAAATATTGAGTTTGGACGTTGTAAAAGTCTTATAAAGACAAAGTTGGAAATCAACTTTGAAGACTATCAAGAACATTAGGGTCATTCATGATGGTGTATACATCTTTGGAATGATTGTTAAAAGGAACAACGTCTAGGTCCTTTTTACTCGCTATTTGAAAGAGTGTGGGATTATCTCTCTCTACATTGAGCCGGGTACGCCTAGCATGAATATTGTAATAGAGACATATTGCAATCCTTAAGGATATGGTAATAAGTATGTTTTATACTTGTCTTACCTCACTCATTATGGGCGATACGCTAAAACCGCAACCTTTATTCTCATTAAAGCTCCCTCTAAGGCTACTAATATAAACCCTTAATAATTTAAGGATGCGTTCCTTATTCATCCTTAAACCATATTCATTTATGGGGTTGTCTAGCATATGGATAGACTTTATAAGTCTACTAAGGGAAAGTTAGACGTAAGATTATTAGTAGTTATTCATGGGGTAAGCCGAGAAAACTAGGGGATATATAAATTTTACAACCCGAAAGTTAGAACGTTTTGAAAAAACGAGAATTGCTAGGTTCTTTTAAGGATGTTGAATTTAGTGGAGAATTTGGAGTAATATTTGAATTTGAAAAGGAAGAGGAATTCATTTGTATGGAATCCATTTATATACCACTTCCCATAGTTCCAATTGGATATCAAGTTTGAACTTAACATTCAAGAAGAACATATAATTCAAAATAAATATGATTTCCCTATAAGGAAATTCAACAACCTCAAAATTAGTAAGAAACGGTGCCCTTATAGAGATCAAATAGAGTAAGAAGGAATGCAATTCCGGATATTCATTAAGTGTATCTTGTCGAGAATAAAGGACACTTAGGTATAGTG
This sequence comes from Campanula takesimana, assembly GCA_026119855.1. Taxonomy (NCBI): domain Eukaryota; kingdom Viridiplantae; phylum Streptophyta; class Magnoliopsida; order Asterales; family Campanulaceae; genus Campanula; species Campanula takesimana. The sequence goes on along the minus strand of JAOWBW010000511.1, from coordinate 900,488 downwards.
GGAGATAATCTATTTATCTTCCATAAAACCATCAATAGTCCTAATTCTCATAAGAAGATTAATGCCATTAATAAAGAGTTACAATCTTTTGAAAGAGAACAACGTTGGGATCTTATTTCATTACATAAGGATGTGAAACCTATAAATGGGTCTCTAAGACCTAAAAGGATTCACAAAGTAATGTTGAAAGATATAAATCCCATCCAGTTGCTAAAGATTTTAACTCATAAGAAAGGTATTGATTACAAAGAAAGAAACACTTTCCGGTATCTTCTAAAAGCTCCTTAGGATCATTATGGCACTAATAGCACCTTTGATCTTAAGCTTCATTAAATGGATATTAGAGAAAAATTTTCTTAATGGAGACATTAAGGAAACTATTTATATGGAGAAATTCATTTATGAACTTAAGTAAAAATTCTCATTAATGGTATTTAGAATTTAACCAAGTCATTCTTTCATTAAGTTTTGAAATGAATCTTGGTAAATATTAAGTATACCATAAGTTCAGTGGGAGTAAATTTATAATTTTGGTCTTATATGTGGATGATATTTTGCTTGCTAGTGATGATATAAACCTTATTAAGGAAACTGAGAAATTTCTTATCTGAAATAAAAGATCTTGGTAAGGCATCTTTGTATTAAGAATCCAAATTCACCGTGATCGCTCACGATATGTTTTAGGATTATCACAAAAGGCCATATGGAAAGGTATTACAAAAGGTTTAGCATGCAAAACTGTAAACCACATGACACCCCTAATTTTAAAGGAGACATTCTTAGTCTCAAACAGTGTCCTAAAGGAAAATTTTGAATCCAAGTATATGGAAAATTCCCTCTTTGCACCAGCAGTAGGAAGCTTAATGTATACGTAAATCTTACATTTAACGTTGGGATGCTTTGTCAATACCAAAGCAATCCGGAAAGAACATTAAGTAGCAGCCAAAAGAATGATAGAAGTATTTACAAAACACTAAAGAACTACATGCCTATGTTTTAAAGTCGGATCATCTTGAGATCATTAGGTATTCCGACATTAGTTAAATATATGGCTGCATATGTTTTAATGGACTGTAATTTGTCAAAACAAGTGTCGAAAGACCAATTAAGAAATGACTATCAGGTAGCAGTTCTGTACTCTAACAAGAGTTATGGATTTAGACATTAATTATCTTGTTATAAAGAAAAGAGTACAAAATGAACGAAAGGGATACAACTTATAGAAACAAACTCTATTTAAAGGATCAATTTATGAAAAAGTTATCATCTTCAGTGTTTCACGAGCATGTTGCTCATATGGGTGTAACAACTTTTGATAACATTTAGTATAGTGGGAGTTTGTGTTGTTCTTTCATTAGTTGTTCTATTATTTAAAGTTTTGATCTCATTTGGTTAAGTTGGACTAGTTGGAAGAATATGTATATATTCATTATGATTCCATGCTACACATCTATACTTTTGATCTATGTCATTTAGTTGGATTTGTATACGTGATTATTGTGGGTTTAGTTGCGAATCAATTACAACGACTGCCCCTTTAGTCCTATACTTGCATGGCTAATGGACGAGATTGTTATAAATGACAATAAAGTGCGCACATAAGGGTTGTCATTTATGTTATGATCATAAATTAAAGGAAGGACTTTGTTTTGCAACCCAAGTGGGAGATTGTAAGGACATGGCTTGCAACACAAGTCATTTAGACTTCCATTCATAAAGTTATGATTATAATATTAAATTATAAAGTATAGTTGATAATAAAATGTGTAGAATTCCTGGATATATATTACCTAATTGTGATGGGCAAAAGGGTAATTTATTATCATAAATCTTGAAAGGGTGTGGTCCCTAAATGAAATGTCACCAAGTCTACTATATAAAGGGCATTCCATCAACCTTAAGACTACTCCATTTTTCATTAGTACTCTCTCCATAAATCTTCATTAAGTGTTAAAGAAGTAAAAGAGGAAAGACATTCATCATTTAGAAGATCATTCTCCTACTTGTTCTTCATCTTCATTTCTCCCTACTTCATAATGGATTCAACAGGTATTTGTTCTTAACGCTTCCGCTTCATCTCTTCCTCAATCCTATTCTAAAGTGAGTGTGGCATTCAGGGAGTAAAATTGTTCCAACACAGCTCACTTGAGACTTTTTGACCAAAATTGGTCAACTTAAGGTCGGTTTGACCAACACTTTATAGAAATATTTATGTTCCAAAAAACTTTTTAAAAATTGTTATTGAGAGGATTTTTAATGGTGGTCATTTTACATTTTTTTAATTTTTGTTCGGATCATAAATATTTCTATAAAGTGTTGGTCAAACCGACCTTAAGTTGACCAGTTTTGGTCAAAAAGTCTCAAGTGAGCTGGGACGGAGGGAGTAAAGTGGAAATATGTATACATACATGTGCTACTAAAATAGATTGAAATAATGAATTACAAGTAACTTGAGCAGATTTTACTAGTTCTTCTGCAGATCATCAAATCCTGAATTCTCAGGGACGGAGCTATACTAGGGCAAGGGGAGCATATTACATTATCAGTCTTTTTTAGATTTAAATATGAAACCCTCAATTGGGGGGGGGGGGAGTACTCGCTCCGCTAAAAAATGTATATCTATTTTTCAAAAACTTTTATCTCAAAATAAATATTTATTTACTTCAAAATTCTGTCCCTTACTAAAAGTTTAGAAAACAGATAGTAAGGAATATCGTGCATTTATACCATTAACCTTTATAAAATAAAATAAATTTTAGAATATCCTTAAATGAAAAAAACTGACAAATGATTTGGTACTGAAAGAGCGTTATATTGTGGAGCTTGTTTAGTAAAAACATGACTCTTGATTTCGATTCCTAGCTACGTGCCTACGTTTCTGTCCCGGACAATTCTAGTGTAGAAAATGAGTTAGGCTATGTTTGTTCACGTAAAACGACTTCCGAAAAATGTTTTTTAAAAAATGACATAAACATGTTTCGGTTGTTTGATAAATATAAGAAAAATGTTTCCGAAAAATATTTTCGTATGAGAAAAATTTGACAGGGATGGGGGGGTTAGGTTCAGGGGTGGGAGGTGGGGGGTGGGGGGGGGATGAGGCGGGGCAGGGGAGGTGTTAAAAAGTAATTTTAATATGAATGGGAAAAATTTTTATATTTTATTTTATTATTATTATTTTTTTTTATTTTTTGGGGGGAGGGGGGTTGGGTGGGTGGTGGGGGAGTTGCTAAAAAATATTTAATAAGAGTAATTTTTTATTTATTTATTTTTGAGGGGGTGGGTGGGTGGGGGCGGGGGTAGAGGAGATAACAAAAAAATAATTTTAATGCGAGTGAAAAAATCAATTTTTTTTTTGGGTGGAGTGAGTGGGGGTGGGTGGGTGAGGGAAGGTAAGGTTGGAGGGTGGGGGTGGAGATGGGATTAGACATGTCCAAATAGAACCGGGAACCGACGGAACCGGCGGGTAGAACCGGAACCGGGAACCGGCGAGAACCGGGAACCGCAGGAACCGGGAACCGAACGGAACCGAGAACCGGATTGAAACGGTTCGAATACGAATCCAACATATTCAGAACCGAGGAACCGGCGGAACCGGGAACCAAGGACCGGAACCGAGAACCGGGAACCGGGAACCGAACGGTATATACTGATATACATACTCCCTCCGTCCCAAAATACTTGTAGTTCTAGGATTTTCACACAAATTAAGAAAAAAATATTAATACATGTGTAATGGACTATATTACTCTTGGAACATTTCAAGTATCAAGACAATTTAATACTTTTACATTGACAACACTATCATAAATAAGGGAATATTTGATAAACAATGTCAAAAATGTATAGATAATAGCAAAACTACAAATATTTTGGGACAAACTTCAACTCCTTAAACTACAAGTATTTTGAAATGGCGGGAGTATTACATTTTAAACTACAAATATTTTGGGACGGAGGGAGTATTACATACTTATTAGATGGTGAGATGGAACCGGTGGAACCGTCGGAACCGGAACCGGAACCGGCGGATAGAACCGGGAACCGGATTAAGATGGTTCGAATACGGTTCCGGCCATTTGGGAACCGGGAACCGGCGGTTCCGGAACCGGGAACCGGAACCGGAACCGTTTGGACATGTCTAGATGGGATGGATGGAGGAGTGGGGTTGGAGGTGGATGTGGAGTGGGTAGCTTGGGGTTGTAGGGGAGTTGGGTGTGTGAGTGAGAGAGTTAACATTTTTCAGAAAATGACTTAGACCATACTCCCTCTGTCACTCTTTAACTTACAAAAAATGAGTTAGGCACATTAATTAAGAAAAAAGTGAAAAAGGTGATGTGTTGTGAGTGTAGATGGTTGGGTGGGAGAGAGAAAGTGGGATGGAGAATAGTTAGTGGATAGTTGTTGTGAATATGACAAGTGGGTCCCACCATTTTAAAAGTATTAAAACATTTCCATTTGAGATTTTGTAAGTTAAAGTGGGACAACCAAATGGATAATTTTTGTAGATTAAAGAGAGACGGAGGGAGTATACAATGGTGGGTTGAAAGGGGATTAAGTTAGTTGAATGAGTTTAGTGGGGAGTTGAAAGGGGGTTGGATGAATTGGGGAGTTGAATAAATTCAATCGGGTTGAGAGGAAGAGATGGGCCGGATGGATGGACACGCAGCGAGCACAGATTGGCTGACGTGGGCGCGTGGCTCTCACCGCCCGATAAGGCGTGTTAATCCGGCATCCCTCGTTTTTTTTTTTTTTTCTGATTGGGACACTTGTCAAAATATCATTGGTTCTTGAGATTTCCGGATTTATTTCTCAACCCAATTATTTGAACTCAATTATTTTAAAGTAAATTTTTTTTTTTTGCCAAAGTTCATAAAAAAATAAAAAAAATAAAAACTCTATAAATAGATGTGAGTTTCATTTGATTTGGACACCGAAAAAAAACCATATTTTCTCAATATAAATTTCTCAATTATCCTTCATTAACCCTTATTTAAAAAAAAAATCAATATCTTTTTAGTGAAATGGATTCCAATAATAACCATTTCAACACTCAAAATTCAAGTAATCTTCCACCAAATTCCAATAATTGTTTTATTGTAGTGTGAGTCGAATCTATTGTGTCGTATGCTTATTTTTCTTTCACTGCTTGTGTCGCGAGCTAAGTTTATTGTAACTTTTCTTTGTTTTAATAATAATTATCATCATTTTTCTTATTTATTTAATTGCAATTACAAAAAAATAATTAAGTGTGAAGTATTTTTTTATTATAAATGATAATAATAATAATTATTATTATTATTTTACTAATCATAAAAATAAAGAATATAAATAAAATAAAAGTGGTGTGGTATAGGATGATGAGTTGGAAGGGAGTTGAATTTAATTAAACCAAACTATTGTAGGGTGTAAAAGTGAAATGGTAGTTGAATTATTAAGTAGAAGAGATAGAATATGATGTGGAGTGTTAAAGTGGTACTTGAATGGGTTAACTTAGTTGAAACCAATGTACATTATCTTGCGGATAAGAAATTAGTAAGTCATTTTACTTAAAAAGTGAAATCATTTTTCAGAAAATATTTTCGCTATATTCCGGTGCTTAACAAACATCGCAAAATGGAAAAAATATTTTTCATAAAATGTTTTCTTCGAAACAAACAGAGCCTTAATTAGAAACATGGATAGGTGACAAGATCATCAACTCATGCCGATTTCTTGTGGTGGTCTGTTTGAGAAGGAAAAAAAATACATAGTATCAGGCATGCCCAAACACACACCCACATATAGTAAGTGAATAGTTGTTGTGAGTATGACAAGTGAACCCCATTATTTCAAATTATTAAAAAAAAATCCATTTTGAGATTTTGTAGATTAAAGTGAGACTGAGGGATTGTTGGGATAATGCATTTGAATGTGGGACACCATGTTAGAGGGTTGTACAGCAGGGGGTCACGTAATACCAAGACAGAGCATAAAAGAAGACAAAGCAAAGAGTAGCAGTCGGTACACGACTCGTGCAGCAGCGCACGAGTGCAAGGCGAGCGGGCGCCTGGTAGTCACCAGGCGGCCGCTTGAAGTAGGCAGAGAGTTGAGCCGCCTGGAAGAATTAATTCAGGCGGGTGCTTGATGCTAGGTAAGCGGGCGCTCGGTGCCTCGACAGATCCGGCCCAGGCGCAGAACAGAGCAGAATCGTGGACTCTAATTAGTTTTCCTTTAGGGACTCAATTCAGGACTCCTTATGTCTTCAGGGTTAGGTTATGACTAGTATAAATAAAGGCTTTCATCCTAACAAGAAAAGATTGATGAAAATCCATAGATTGCTCAGAGAAGATCAATAATTCTAGACCTAGGGTTTTAGCACAGTCAGAAATTTTGTGATCAAAATTAGTGCTAGCATAGATTTGTGTGATCTTGTAAAGAATTCTCCAGATTGATAATAATATTCTCTCCCTTCCCCGTGGACGTAGCCAAGTTGGTGAACCACGTAAATCTGTGTTCTTTTGATTGCTTTCTTTTCGCATCAAGTCTTATTCAATTTCTCTAACAAGTGGTATCAGAGCTCTGGTGGCACCAGAGCTTTGGTTCGTGGTTAGAGATTCAGGGATTCCGCTGTAGAGAACGAGAAGATGGGTCAAGGAGCAGATTTGATCGACAAGTTCAATGGGAAGAATAGTTTTTCTCTCTGTCAGATCAAGATGAAGGCTTTGTTGATAGACAAAGATTTATGGCAACCGTTGGAGATTGCAATCAGGGATCGTAAGGATCCCAAGGGTAAGTCAATCACCATAGAAGAGTCAGAGAAGGACAAACAAGCAGCCGCCAAGGAGGAAGCAGTGTTGAAGAAGTTAGATCAGAAGACTCACCCCAAGATCATCAGACAGTTGGATGATGAGATTCTAACCAATGTTGCAGGAACAGACTCTGGAAGCGATCTTTGGTTAAAGTTGGAAGATATGTACATGACACGTTCATTGACCAACAAGTTATACCTGAAGAAGAAGATGTATGATTGTCGTATGACAGAAGGTATGCCCATTAATGATCATCTTGATAGATTTACTTCTGCATTACATGAACTGCGTAATATAGGAGTTATTGTGGATGATGGGGATGTAGCCTTGTAGCTTTTAGTATCTTTACCTATGTCTTATGAACATTATGTCGATTCGTGCATAAATTGTAAAGATCGTATCACTCTAGAGGAAGTGAAAACTTCTCTCAAGACGAGGGAGTTACGCCGAAAGGCGAGTGGGAATGAGGCAGATACCCAGTCATCAGGTTTGGTTGCTAGTAGCAGTAACAGGGGTTCTAGTGGGAAGAAGAACAGTCAATGTAATTCTTCACACAAGAAGATTCCGAAACCTGGGGATATCTGTAATTTCTGGAAAGAGAAGGGGCATTGGAAGTTCGATTGTCCCAGAAAGAAGCAAGGCAAGGCACCAGTCAGAGCAGAGGCCATGACGGCCAGAGACAGTAGTTCAGAAGAGGATTATTCTCTAGTTACATCAGAATCAGTACGTGCATATGATGCATGGATTCTTGATTCATGAGCGTCTTACCATATCAATCCTAGGAGAGAATGGTTTACTGATTACAGGCAGATGGATGGTGGTGATATAAGCATGGCCAACAGTGCAGTCTGCAACGTTGTCGGTATTGGTTCGATCAGGGTCATGACTCATGATGGTAGGTTTGTCACTTTGAATGAGGTTCGACACGGTCCGCTTATGACGAAGAATCTGATTTCTCTTAGTCAGTTAGACAGTAAAGGGTTCTGTTTCAATGGTAAAGGTGGAGCAGTCAGTGTCTGTAACGGTTCAAAAGTGGTGCTGAAAGGCCTTAAGCGGGGCTCCTTGTATTTCCTCCAATAAAGGATGCTTGCAGGGTCAGCTATGGTAGCATCATCAGAAGTGAACGAGGGAGATATGTCTAAGCTGTGGCACATCAGGATCGGGCACATGAGCATTCGAGGGATGCAAGAGTTGGCTAAAAAGGATCTTCTATGTGGCCATAAGATAAAGGATCTTAAATTGTGTGAGTATTGTGTGCTAGGGAAGATGAAGCGTAATAGTTTTCCCAAGGGCATACATAACACAAAAGGCGTTCTGGATTACATCCACCCAGATTGTTGGGGACCTTCACGTCAGGAATCACTAAGGGGGCACAGATATTTCTTGTCTATGGTTGATGATTATTCGAAGAAGACTTGGGTGATTATCATGAAGCACAAGAATGAGGCTCTAAGGAATTTCAAGGACTGGAAGACGTTAGTGGAGAATCAGACAGAGAAGAAGATCAGGAAGCTCCGGACAGATAAAGGTTTGGAGTTCTGCAGAGAGGTGGGGATTTCTAGACATCTCACCAGCAGAGGCACGCCACAGCAGAATGGTGTAATAGAACGAATGAATCAGACATTGCTTGTGGGAGTGTGGTGCATGCTGTCCAATGCAGAGTTGTCTAAACGTTTCTGGGCAGAAGCTCTTAGTACAACATGTTACTTGATTAATCGTGGAGCTCACACCGGTATTGACCTCAAAGTTCCCTATGAGGTATGGACTGGTAAAAACACGATTGTTTCAAGTGTTGGCGGTGTTGATAAACAGGTGGAGCAACAAGATACTGAATAGTTAGTTGTCCCACAGTCATATGTTGAAAATCAGGTGGAGCAACAAGATACTGAAAAGTTAGTTGTCCCACAGTCAGATGTTAATCAGGATCCACCAATAGAGACAGAGACTGAAGCACCAGAAAGTTCATGTTCAGTTCCCGAAGAACATGGGTTAGCACAAGGAAGGTCTAGAAGAGCTAATCTCGGGAAGCCTCCGAAGAGGTATGGATTTGAAGACTTGGTGTCTTATGCACTGCAGGTTGCTGAGGAAGTAAAGCCCGTTCTTACGGAACCTTCTACTTTCAAGGAAGCATATACATGTTCAGAGTCATCTCAGTGGTATGCGGCTATGGGTGATGGGATGGAGTCTCTTCACATGAATCAGACTTGGAAGTTGACCACAAGGCCAGAAGGCAGAAATATTGTGACTTGCAAGTGGATCTTCAAGAAAAAGGAATGGATGTCACCGGCAGAAGGGGTTAAGTATAAATCTCGCGTTGTTGCAAGTGGTTTCACACAGAGAGAGGAGGTGGACTACTATGGGATTTTCTCACCAGTGGTCAGACACACTTCGATCAGAGTGTTGCTAGCAATAGAGGAAGAGATATACATGACACAGTCAGAAGGATTCCAAGTTCCTGGTAAGGAAGATCAAGTTTGTAGGATGAAGCAATCGCCTAGGCAGTGGTACAAGAGATTTGACAGCTATATGATAGCAGCAGTCAATAAGTCAGAGATTCAGAAGCTGAAAGGCTTATTGGCCGCAAAGTTTGAGATGAAGGATTTGGGTAACGTGAAGAAAATTCTGGGTATAGAGATCTATAGAGACAGAGCCAAACGAAAACTGTTCTTATCCCAGAAAAGTTACATCAAGAAAGTTTTAGAGAGGTTTGGTATGTCGACAGCTAAAGCTATAGAAACTCCGAGTGCAGCGAATGCACAGTTGTCAGTCGTGTTTGGACCCAAATTAGTTGAGGAGAAAGAGTATATGTCTCGAGTACCCTATGCTAGTGCAGTTGGTTGTTTGATGTATGCTATGGTGTGCACTAGGCAAGATCTTGCACAGGCAGTTAGTGTTGTTAGTCGGTTCATAGGTAATCTGGGTAAGGAACACTGGCAGGCTGTGAAGCGGATCTTTAGGTACCTTCAGGGTACCAGTGACATCGGTCTCATCTATGGAGGTGGAGCAGAATGTGCAGTAGAGGGGTTCTCAGATTCGGACTATTCGGGCGATGTTGATACAAGAAGATCGATGACCGGATATGTATTTACACTTGGTGGGTCGGTTGTCAGTTGGAAGGCTACATTGCAGGCGACAGTGACGTTGTCTACAACAGAGGTAGAATACATGGCATTGACAGAGTCCGCTAAGGAAGGAATATGGTTGAAGGGATTGATCAGCGATCTTGGGATACATCAGGATCAGGCTATTATTTATTGCGATAGTTTGAGCGCGATTTGTTTGGCCAAGGATCAAGTTCATCATGAGATGACCAAGCACATTGATGTCAGATATCATTTTCTAAGGGATGAGAAACGGGTAAAGGTGAAGAAGGTAGGGACGGCGGAAAACCCTGCAGATATGTTCACGAAACCCGTGACAGGGAGCAAGTTCAAACATTGTTTGGATTTACTGAATGTTCGCAGCTATTAGATAACAGAAGAGGCGGATGGAGAGAAAAGGTTTGTTTTCATGGAGATTCAAAGTCAAGGTGGAGATTGTTGGGATAATGCCTTTGAATGTGGGATGCCATGTTAGAGGGTTGTACAACAGGGGATCTCGTAATACCAAGACAGAGCAGAAAAGAAGACAAAGCAAAGAGAAGCAATCAGTACACGACTCGTGCAGTAGCGCACGAGTGCAAGGCGAGCGGGCGCCTGGTAGTCACCAGGCGGGCGCTTGAAGTAGGAAGAGAGTTGAGCCGCCTGGAAGAATTAATTCAGGCGGACGCTTTATGCTAGGTAAGCGGGCGCTCGGTGCCTCGACAGATCCGGCCCAGGCGCAGAACAGGGCAGAATCGTGGACTCTAATTAGTTTTCCTTTGGGGACTCAAATTCATGACTTAATATGTCTTCAGGGTTAGGTTATGACTAGTATAAATAAAGGCTTTCATCCTAACAAGAAAAGATTGATGAAAATCCATAGATTGCTCAGAGAAGATCAATAATTCTAGACCTAGGGTTTTAGCACAGTCAGGAATTTTGTGATCAAAATTCGTGCTAGCATAGATTAGTGTGATCTTGTAAAGAATTCTCCAGATTGATAATAATATTCTCTCCCCTCCCTGTGGACGTAGCCAAGTTGGTGAACCACGTAAATCTGTGTTCTTTTGATTGCTTTTTTTTCGCATCAAGTCTTGTTCAATTGCTCTAAGAGGGATTGTATAATTTGAAGAGAAAATTTGGGCAATAAAAAACCCTAAATTCACCATGTGTGGGACAAACATTAAAACCAAGGTTTATGCAATCACATTGTGCTGAAGTGAGTATCCATTATCACGTTTTTACGGTCCATGTTGGTGGGAGTTGTCACGACCCGAAATATAGGCTCTATTTTATTAGTAATAAATAATCATTATTTAATTATTTGCTTAATTATTTATTTAAATTATTATTTATTTAAATATTTAAGTGTGCATTTTATGTGTTATAATATTTATGCCTAGCGTTTTATTTGGGTCATTTGTGCTAGTGTAGTATTGTTGGGTCTTAATTGTTAGTAGGGAGTGTAATAATTGTGTGTAGTGTAGTGGAGGGGGCCTAAGTGTAAATCTTTTAAAATCATTTCCCTACTCCCTCCCTACTCCTTCTCTTCTCCCTCACTCCCCATCTCTTCCCAGAAATCTCTCTCTCTCTCTCCATTGATTGGGTAAGTTTTCTTTCTTTTCTTCTCTCATCATTTTCTTCCTCTTCCTCTCATAATCTCTCATTTCTTAAAACGTGAAATGTGTTTAGATCGTCGATAGGATCGCGTAGAATCAAAAAGAATTGAATTCCGTCAACTTTGAGAAAATTCAAGTAAGTTACTTTTCCCCCATTTTGATGTTAAAATGTTCATATCACGTTCATATAATGCTTTTGTTGTGATATTTGAAGTTTGAATGAGGTTGCAATTTATTTGGATTTTATTTGAGTTTTGGGTCAAAAATGGTGATTTATGAATGTTGGGTTTGATTCTTGATTTTGGTTGTTAAATGTTGTTGTATGAGTCTTTTTGGACTTATAAGTTGTTTTGGTACATTAGTATGCTATTTAGAGGGTTGGATTTTGGTTGAAATGTGTTTTGGTATGAAAATGGAAGAACCCATTTTGTTCTTCCCGATTTCCAGCATTCCAGAAGATTGGGCGACCGCCCAAAAATGCCTGGGCGACCGCACAACTATCTGAAAGCTTTTGTTCTTGTTTGATGGCCTTTTTGGGCGACCGCACATACCATTTTGGGCGGCCGTACAGTCCTCTGAAAGTTTACATTTGTTATTTTGTGTGGTTGAAGAATGCGTTTTGATCCAAATCTTGGGTGTCCTTCTAGTTGACCTTAGTGAACATTGTAGTACACTCTAGTGATAGAATTGGGTCTTTTGTGATTAAATTTGTGTTGGAAATTAATTAAGTGTTAATTGAGATTGTTGGAACACTTTAATTGTGTGTTGTTGGTTCATTTCACTTTCTTGGTGACTTCTTGGTATGGTTCCCTACTTTGGAACCTTAAGTTGTTTATTCATGCTAAATTATTACTTAGCATTTAATTAGAAGCCCAGCTGGCATATTTGTTGCATCGGGCGATGGGAAAGATTATAATGGCAAAGTCAAGTCCATTATAATGTTGACCATTGTTTTGCCCCCTTCTATACCCCTTTTCCAGATTGGCCTTGGAAAGGATAAGTTAGCTTCCTTTGGGAATGTATCTAGCTACCGGGCATGACTTTGTGTCATGGCTCTTGTCCTTTGTGACACTTTTATGGTTATTGGTTCCGGTACCGGGGGTTTCTCTTCGGCTTTCATGCTATTATGAAGATGATGATTTGTTGATTATTGAAGCTGCGCAGCGATCCTTTATTTGGATGTACCGGTTTGGAAAACCTTGGCTATATCCTTTGTTATGTGTTTATTTCCGCTGCTATCTGTTATGTGATAATTGCTATGTGCTATGTGATATTTATTATTGTTTATTGCTTATTGCATCATAGCATGTCATGTAGTTGCATTAGTAACTTATTGAGATTTATCTCACCCCCTTTCTTTTATCTTTGTTTTTTCTTAACCCCCCCCCCAGGTGCTAAGGATTAGTCTCGCTGATCACGAGAAAGAGGACGTCGAGTGTGGATACATTCTTTTGGGGAAGGTTGTTATAGGTTGGTTTACATTATATAAATGTGTAACCTTTTTGGGATAGTTGTACCAGTCAATGACGTCATTAAGAATTGTATATTCGTATTTTGTTGGGCATAAACTTGTGGAAGTTTATGATAGTTGTATTTGGTTTTTGTCAAACTTGGTTTTGTAAAACTTTGGATCATCACCTTTTGGTATCAAATGGAATTTTTAACTTCGGTATTTCATAGTTTTGGTTTTAAGTCGACGTCCAGCTCGCGGTCTCGGGCCCGCGGGGTCCGGGGTCGCGACAGGAGTGGAGATGTTAAAAAAAGGATCATGATCCTGAAATTTCATCCAAAGGCATCCTAACATTCCGCATAGTGTGATCGTAGTTACTGGTATCACAATTATTGTTCAGTTGAACATCACTTGCCTTGGGCCCGACTAATCTCTTATCCCACGTGTCCAACCTAACAATTATAGGAATTTAGGAGAGTTAGAGGAAGTCAATCACACATGGCAGAGAGTAGGATTGTTATGAATGACTCAAAATATTGTTGATACATATTTATAGAGTTACAAATATTATTCTAGAGTTTTAATCTAACTTAGTTTACAAGAATTGAATCTCCTAATTGATATACACAATCACTAAGATTGGTAAGTATTTTTATACAAATATACTTTTGAAATATTTAATATTCTTAATATGCCCCCACAAGATGGACGATCTTTGGATATGTCCAATGTTGAAGGGAGATGAGACGAACCGGGTTTGATAGAGTGGGCGTGTTATCAGTCGTGTGTGGTTTCTAATGTGATGTGGTCGCTGGTGTGATCTTATCAGAGGTTGGATATCAGGTTGGTTGGTAGGAGATGGTGGGTGTGGGGGAGGGTGGGGCGGCTATTGGGTTTTGACACATCAAAAACTAGTGGCAGTGGGTTTTACTAGTGATGAAGAAATTAAGAGGAAGAAGTTTCGGTTAGTGTAGGGTTTTGAGCCGAGGATTGTGATTTGAAGATGGAGGATGGTGGGGTTTTAATGTTTGGTGTTTTAGAAGGGAGGGTTTTAACAGTTGAGTATTGCCATGGATTGTGTGTTGGAGATGAAGGTTGAAGAAGGGGTGTGCCATTGGCAGTGTGGGTCGGAAGCTTTGTGGTAGAGTTAGGGTGAGGCGGCTAGAATTTCGCCGCAAAGGGTGGGGAGTTTAGGCAAGGAGGATGGAGGCGTGATGTAAGGGGAGTAGTGTTTTAAAGGTGGGTAATGCAAGCGAGAGGTAGAGATAGGGTGGGGCGGCTAGGGTTTTACCGCGGGTTTTGACGGAGAGGTCCCATTACAGATCATAAAGCTCTGATACCATATGCATGATTTTAGGAGGTTTAGATAAAGTCAATCACACATGGTAGAAAGAAAGGTTGATATGAATGACTCAAAATAGTATCGATACTAGAGGTACATATTTGTTGAGTTGCAAAGAGTATTTTAGAGTTCTAATCTAACTTAGTTTACAAGAATTGAATCTCCTAATTTATACTCCCTCCGTTTCATTTGAGTTGCAACATTTTGCCGTTTTTGGCATTTCACTTAAGTTGAAACATTACCAAATAAGGAAACTTTTTATTACTTTTATAATTCTCCACTCATTCTCTCTCTTTCTCCTAACCACTCATTATTCTCCACTCATTCTCTCTCTTTCTCCCAACCACTCATTATTCTCCACTCATTCTCTCTCTTCCTCCCAACCACTCATTATTCTCATTTCTTAATTTCTGTGCTTCACAACCCATGTTGCAACTCAACTGAAACGGAGGGAGTATACACAATCACTTGGTAAGTAAATATATACAAATACAGTATATATACTATTGGAACCCATGAGAACAAGGGGATCCGTCTCATGCAAGAGACGGTCGCCCCATGACCCATGGGCCGAACCCGCCACGTGGCAGCCTCCCAGAGCTCCAAAATTTTATTTTATTTTTTTTTAGTTTTTATATTATTTTTTCGGATTTTTCGTCGTTGACCAAAAGTAATAGTTACCATAACTTAATGTAATGACTGAATACATATAAAGTAATATTGTTCATAAGTAAACGTAACACCTGTTTTACAAAAACAAAAGCTCGTTTTACCCATTTTTTCAAATGTAATACTAACTATAATTACATGTAACCCAAGCAATATCTAAATGTAATTATCATTTATACTGAAATATAATAATGCTTTTGCAAAAATGTAAAATATTGTGTATTTTGATTTAATTTTTTGAAAAGTAACAACTCATATATATGAATGTAATTGTTTGTACAAGTAAATGTAACACTTTAATAAAAGAAATTATAACATATTTCTATATATAATGTAATACTTTTACATGTAACACTAATCAAGTGTTTTTAGCTCTAAAAATGTAAATGGTTGAATTATTACTTTTTCTATACATATGTGTTACAATTATGTATAAACATTATTACATATAAGTAACACGTTCGTTACATTTTAGTTGTAATAAGTATTACTTTTGGCAAACGAAGAAAACATAAAAAAAAACACTGTTACATTTCTATATATATGTATTACTTTTATGTATACAAACTGTTACTTTATATGTATACAGTCATTACATTATGTTATAGTAACTATTACTTTTGACAAACCAAAAAAAAAAAAAAAAAAAAAAAAAAAAAATGGGCCTATGAGAGGCTGTCACGTGGCAGGGTCGCCCTTGAGTCCTGGAGCCAAAAAAAAATTTAAAAAATTGGGTCTATAAGAAGTTGCCACGTGGCATGGGTTGCCCCTTGGGTCATGGAGCCGGTTCAATGGCCGGGTCATGGGTTGAGATTTGGGTCGAAATGACCCGTCTCATGGATGAGACGGGTATGTGTGTTCTCACTTGAGTCTTTGTCATATATAATATTCCTAACAACTACTTTTTATGTCCTAAAATAAATGTCGTCGTTTTTTTACGTTAGTATGAGATAATTTTGAGCAATAAATTGAAGTTTACTTTATTATCCTAATGAAAATTTAAAGATTGTTATTGATAATATAAATAATGGTTGATCAATAATAAGTTTAATAATTTGATGAAGTTAATTAAATTAAATTAAAATTATTACTTTAAATTATTTCGTATTAACGTGAAAAAAAAACGGACGTTTATTTTGAAATGGACAATGATACACATAGTGAAAAACTCAAATGGAAAACTCATAGTGAAACACTCTAATCCATTGGATGAGTTTTTAGCAGTGGGGTCCACAAAGATTTATTACAATCCAACGGATTACAGAGTTTCGCTATGAGTTTTCCCTTTTGAGTTTTCGTTATACATATCATTATCCTTTTGAAACAGAGGGAGAGTAAGCTTTGAATTTGTGAAGTTCCCGCGAATTTCATCCATTCCTCCAACATTTCTTTCTCCTCGCCTACCCCTCTTCTTTCTCTGAAAGTCGCCTTTCTCTCTCCTCAATCACTACAAAGCCGCTCATAATCTCATATTTGATCATCTGGGATTTTCACTAACGTGACAATCGCAGCTCATGGACCAAATTCCATGTTCTTACAAGTGGGTTCTCACATTACTCCCTCCAATCGACTCGATTTCATCCGAATCAACGCGGCCTCCAATTCAAACAGTTAGTTATGATTTAAGTTCTATGTATTCTGTCTCATAAAAACGAGTCATTGTTTCACTTTTGTATCTCTGTTTGAATCATGCATGATGGGTGTTTGCGTTTTTGCCCCATAGAATCTTGGAGTACTTAATGCATTTGCTTTTTCCATTTTTTTTATTTTTTTTGAGTTGTGAGTGATGCGTACGTATTTGTTCTATGCCCCTTAGGTGTTTGATTTTATGCATTTGGTTGTTTCTCTTGGATTTATAATGCCAATGAATGGATAATTACTTTCAGAAGGTATTTGTTGCTGCACCGCTTAGTTCCCCTTAAGTTTATGGGACATCATTTCCATGATTCTTCTCTGGCTGTATCTATTGGATGTCAAATGCTCCGTCTTTCCTGTGATCTTTGATCGAGACGTAATACAGTCCAAGAAGGCTCTTGTTTACGTTAATGCATTGTTATATGTATCAGATTTTTGCCAATGATAAAATATCCTTAACTGTTCCTTTAAATTATAGTTTGGCTAATAACACTCATAGACCTAATTTCTCCGTGTTAACTCTAACGAAAGTCTTATCTGATACTGGAGTTTGTGTCGACCTCATAATGGGACTTTAGGGTTCTGTTTTACTTGGTTAGCTTTCTCTATGTTTCAAACACAGAAAGGTAAATGGTTATCCGGTAGAGCTAACAAGTAGTATTTCTTTATGAAGTTGTTACTTTTATTGCTTTTCAAAATCGCATGGCTTAAGTGTATCAATCGAAGAAAAGATTAGGAAAATGTAGTCCTGCCCTAAAAAGCCTAAAGGGTATATTATACTTTCCTAAGTCTAATCTGACATTTTTCGTTGGAGTTTTCATTTGTAAAACTTTGTGATCAGTTCTTTGCCATAATGGTTTCAGGTGCCAATTCACTGTCGAGGAATTGCTACTGATCTAGGTATGTATGTTTTTGTTCATAAAATAAATAACGAAAAATGCATGTGCTTCATTTGGTTCGGTAATTCATTAATTAGGCTGAAATAAAAAATGTTAGGATTCAACAGCACTTGATGGTTAAAATGGCTGATTAATCTGTTTGGAAAGGGAAATTACTTTTAGAGAACAAATATAACAATTACAGTATATTGGAAGAAGTGGAAACATAGTTGTAACACTTAATATCTCATGCAAACACAACATGGAAAAGGGTACTTTCAAGACCAAACCAAAGTTGTATTGCCATTCAACTGACTGCTTAATCTGTTCATATGTACAATTTTTTGACAGGCATCTAAAAAGAATGGATTACATAAATAAGAGGTCAAAACCCAGTCAACGGGACGAAATTTCTTGGACCGAAGGTGCCTTCTCCATGTCTTCGCACTTTCCAGCAATTTCCCAAGGGCAGCACTCCATTATAGAGGTCAGTCATCTCCTCTTCTTCAGTTCTTGTCCTCTTTCTTCCTTCTCTAATTCTTTCACCTTCCTTTTCATCAAGAAACGAACTAAGAAACGGATGCTTCAATAACATATCAGCAGTCCATCTATCTTTCGGATCCCTCACAAAACACCTTCCCAAGAAATCTTTAGCATCTTCCGAGACCCAATCTGGAATCTCAGGCAATTTATCTCCAAAACCAATCCTAAAGAGTATGCTAAAAGGACTAGATTTTTCATCATAATCCCAAGGCGGTTTCCCTGTAAACATCTCCAAAACAACACACCCAAGTGCCCATACATCACATGGAGGCTCATACTCATGTCCAACGCTCTCTGGAGCCATATACATAATCGTACCCCTAATCCCACACGACAACTTAATCTCATCTTCCTCTTCATCAAGAACCTTTCCGACCCTTTTCGCAAGTCCAAAATCAGCTAACTTATCTTCCAAGGCACCATCTTTATCCATCAAGAGCACATTATGTGGCTTCACATCACAATGCACAAATCCTCATTTAATCTAGCAAATAAGCTCTGAATCTCTCCTTTGAGGACGGACAATCAATCTTTCTGTGACCAATAATAGGCAATGTTAGGGGTACAAAAGATGTTTATAAAAATATAATACAAATTGAGGTGACGATATTTACCGGTTTGCATCGATTGTGTCCGACACATTCTAATTAAAAGCAATAACACAATCATTACCCATCATTTTATGAATTAAATTTTGTGGCTTTTTCCTTTGACTTTAGTATTAGTATTAATTTTAAGGGGTAATGAAAATTTAGGGTCCAAAATTTGATATGTGTGCCAATAGGGGTCTGATGTATCAATTTTGTTAATTTAGGGTCCAAAGTTGATAACGTTAGTCAATTAAGGGTTTTTGGACTAAGTTGCAAAGAAAATTCAATTAAGTAACAGAAGCACTTAACTGGAGTTTGTTTTGGATGTTCGCCTAGGCTTTGTGTCATTTCACACACCCCATATACAATGGACCCTTAATTGTCATTTACTCTTATTATTATATTTTCGATTCATTTTAATTACTTCAAAAAATACTAGAAAATAAAAAAATAAACAAACAAAATTTAATATTTAAAAAATTTATTATTGATTTTCTTCGTCTAAAATGACGATATACGTATGCAAATAATCAAAGCAAACTCCAGTTAAGTCCATGTGCAAAGCACGTGTGACTTAACTGGATTTGTTAACAGAATCGTTAAAAAACCTTAACCTGCACAGTATTTTCAACTTTAAACCGTAAATTGACAAAATTAATACATCAAATCCCTATTAACAAACACTCCCCAAACCTTTAGACCCTAAATTATCATTTCCCCTAATTTTAATTAGAAGAGTTCCAATTCGTTATCGTCTACTCTTCTCCTTCCAACGTATTTGCATGTCGACACAAATCGGTCTCCTCTTCTCCGAAACCCCCCTTCCTCTTTCCTCAAATCACCATCATCCAAGAACATTTCTCCCCAAACCCCCTCATTTTTTATTATTATCTAGGGCTTACAATAACGTCCCAATTACAGCGCATGGACTTAATTCCAAGTTCTTGCTACAAGGTTCTCTCCAATCGACTTGTTTCATCTTTCAACCAAATCGATGAGCTCTGACAGCAGCCTTGCCTCCACTGGCAGTGGAACTGTTTATAACAAGGTAATTCATGATGCCACCAAAAAGAGTCTCTGTTTTAGTTATGGATTTTTGTTGTTGAAAATCTTGCATATCGGGTGTTTGTGTTTTTTGCTCATCAGGTGGTTGAAGTAGTTATTGCATTGAATTTGATCCTTTTATCTGTTTTAAATTGTGCATGATGGGTGTTTGTGTTTTTTCCCCTTTGGCGCTTCAAGTATTTATTGCATTTGATTTGATCCTTTCTCTGTTTTAACTTGTTCTTCACGAATGTTTGTGTTTTTGTCCCTTAGGCGATTGGTAAAACTCTTTCATTTGATTTTCTCTGTTTTAAATTGTGCAGGATGGGTGTTTGCGTTTATTCCCCTTAGGCGCTATGCGTAATTATTTCATTTGATGTTCTCTGCTATAAATTGTGCAGGATGGGTGTTTGTGTTTATTCGCCTTGGGGGCTATGCGGAATTAGTTCATTTGAAGTTCTCTGTTATAAATTTTGCAGGATGGGTGTTTGCGTTTATTCCCCTTAGGGGGTATGCATAATTATTGCATTTGATTTTCTCTGCTTAAAATTGTGCATGATGGGTGTTTGTGTTTTTTTCCACTAGGTGTTTGGAGTGACGCATTTGGTTGTTTCTCTTGGACTTATACTGGCTATGGACAAGTGCTTGGAGAAGGCATTGCTTGGGCAGCAATCAAGTTCCCTAGTGCTCTATTTGCGATGTTTTGTATATTCACCATCCTCATGGTTCTTGATTCAACTATTCCAGTTGCAGCCACTACCTTGGAGAATTTCTTTGAACCTGCACTTCTGTTTACTCAAAGGTGGCTTCCATTGTTTTATGTTCCTTCACTGGTAGTTTTGCCTCTTTCTGTGCAAGATATACCGGCCGCTTCTGGGGTTAAGATCTGCTTCATTATAGGTAACTCTAGTTTTTCTGGTTCATCCTCGAAAGCATGTTTATATGTACTGTGTTTGAGTGTCTGATTTAGCTTAAGAGATTTAATTATCTCTGTGAGTCTATGTGCTTGATTCACTTAAGGGAATGTGGAAAGTCCTCAACTTACCAGAGCAGAAAATTTGTATCTATTTGATTCTATTTCGCTTTAGGTCGTGGAAATGGATTTAGTAAGCAGTTATGACGTGGGATTTTTTCCAGCCGTTGGATTACAATAGCTTTTTGAGATCTTCTCATCCATCAATGTTTTTCACTACACATATAAATATAATATTATTATTTTTGTTTAACAGCTCACCAGTTGAGAATCATGTTCTCATCTTGATAATCTCTGATCATATTGTGTATGGTTGTCTATTTTGTGCGTCTAGAGTCTTATGTAACCATGTGCTTTCTATTCCTTTATCACTTGCAGTTGCAGGTTGGTTGGCATCACTTTCCGTTGCAGGTTATACAGCTATAGCTATTAGGAATATGGTGAAGACTGAAATAACTGCTGCAGAGCCAATGTCAAAACCATCCCCTTTTTCTTCCATGGAGGTGTTGGCTTGGGGTGGGATTTTTCTTATATCATTTGTTGCAGCAGTTCTAAATCCAACATTACTTGGAACAAATGCTCGAACTTGTCTGCCTTTCCTGCTTGCATCTACTGTTTTAGGCTATATGATTGGTTCTCGGTAAAACTCAGTTTCCTAACTTCAGAAAATCTATGATCTATACTTTTTTCTTGCAAGACTTCTTTTTGGTACTCCCTCCTCCGTCCCAAATGAATGTCCAGAAACTTTTCAAATTTGCTCTTTATAGAGAGCAAATTTGACATTGTTTTGGACATTCATTTTGGGACGGAGGGAGTAGTCTGTAGTACATTTACCCTGCTTCCTATTTTTTTCTTTTGTGAACAACATGATTTTTTTTTTGGACTTTCATTTTGGGATGGAGGATTAGTAAATTCACCATGCTTCATAGTTTTGTTTTTGAACAATACCCTGCTTCCTAGTTGATGGTTCTATTTATTTCCTTTAAATTTGGACTTCAGGTTGCCATCTGATGTGAAGAAGGTTTTACACCCAATTATCTCATGTGCACTCTCTGCAGTCTTCGCTGCATTTGGTTTTGGAATTATATCCCAGTTTGGGATTTATCCTACTCTAGGTACACATCAAACCTGCATTCTGGCATTCCTATTTGTCAATCTTTTCCAATGTTTACTACATCTCGTGAGATATTTAATATAGGCCAAATTACGTTTATCCCCCCAAAGTATCCACCCATTCCCACTTTGCACCCCCGTTTGAAAAGTCGGTCTGTTTGGTACCTAAACTTTCAAATTTTCCCACATTGCACCCCAGCACTAATGAATGTTAGAAAATTTAACAGAATAGGTAACGAATGGACTAGTTTGT
Organism: Campanula takesimana; assembly: GCA_026119855.1. Taxonomy (NCBI): domain Eukaryota; kingdom Viridiplantae; phylum Streptophyta; class Magnoliopsida; order Asterales; family Campanulaceae; genus Campanula; species Campanula takesimana. The sequence goes on along the minus strand of JAOWBW010000511.1, from coordinate 878,511 downwards.
AATGCTTATTAGTTTTTAAGGGCCAAAATTCAATTTTTTTAATATTAAGTACTAAAAATTTATTTCTTTTTTCCAAATAATTAAAATTATCTTAAATCTTAAATAATTAATATTTTTTGAAATAATACAATTTTTTATGCTAAAATATTTTTTTAAAAAAATAAAATTTATTTTTTTCAATAAAAATAAAAAATTAGTAATGTTTTTTTTAAAAAAAATTAAATAAAAATATTTAAAAATAATTTTTTTTTCTCTATAAAAAACATTTTAATGTTTTATTCATATTTTTTTAAAATATAAAATAAAACTTTTAAATCGTAATTTTTGTAAGAATTTGTTTATAAAAAAATAAAACATAGTAACATTTTTTTTATTTTTAAAATTTATTTTATTTTGGAAAAATATTATAATTTTTTTTGAAAGAACTACAATATTCTTTTAAAAAGAAAATATCAATAAAAATACCCAATTTAAAAAGAAAATATTAATTATTTAAGATAATGTGAATATATGATATTACAGACATTATTTCAGCAAATTTAAGATAATGTTAATTATTTTGGAACAAGAAATAAATTTTTAGTACTTTATATTTAAAACTTTGCATTGGACGCTTAAAAACTAATAATCATTACAAACTTGTCTATTCGTTATCTGTTTTGTTAAATTTTCTAACATTCGTTAGGGCTGGGGTGCAAAGTGGGAAAATTTGAAAGTTTAGGTACCAAACAGACCGACTTTTCAAACGGGGGTGCAAAATGGGACTCGGTGAATACTTTGGGGGGTAAACGTATTTTGGCCTTAAATATATGTCGTCAACAAAGCAATAAGTGGAGTGATACTCAAGATATTATGTCGATGTAAAAGGGTTTTAGGTCGAAATATATGGAATGTTAATAAGAATAAAATTTTCCATACTTCAATGATGGTCGAAAGTGTAGTGAGATTGATGTGTCCAACTTTGACATGGTTTCGGACTATAATGGAGGTGTGAAATAATGAATTAACATGAGGCGTTTCGGTGGTTGCTGGTCAGGAGGACGAAAAGGCTTATGCACAAGTCAGTGATCAAATTTTGCACCTTCGTCAAGCTCCTTAGTTGATCATTGGACATTTACTGTTGGTTGGAAGATAAGAGTAAATTTTTGCCCTTTTGTTGATAAAGTAGATTTCCTATCATGAAAAACTGGTAAAGCTGCTGCTGTCTCCAAGCTGTTGCCTTTTGTAATATTGCTAAATACTCCCTCCGTCCCATAACAATGTGGATAAAATGGGTTTTGCACGGGAATTAAGGGATGAATAGTAGTGGGTAATTGTTGTAAGTGTGAAAAGTAAAATAGGAGAGAGAAAGTGGGGTAGGGAATAGTAAGTTGATTGATGTTGCGAGTATAAAAGTAGGAGAGAGAATGAGTGGGACGAATAGTAAAGATTTTTTGCCATTTTAGGAAAGTGTAACTTATCAATGAGACACCCAAAATGACAATTTGTCCACATAGTTATGGGACAGAGGGAGTATATAGGAACAAAGATTAAAGGTTAAATTTACTAGTCAAAAGGGTAAAGGAACCCCAGGATGGGTGTTCATTAATAGATTAGCCTTGTGTATCAGAGAGTTCACAGCAAAGCACTGGATTATTTTTTTATATAATCAGATAATGATGTTTTCTGTTCAGTATCATTGGTTGGTGCAATGAATACAAGAGCTTGGAATGCCAAGCAAGAAAACCTGGGTTGAGGCCTGTTCATGAGAATATTTGCGAATGATTAATGATCTTTTCTTTGTTATATCTCTCATTTCTCTCTCTATAGATCAAATAATTATGAAAGAAAAAAAAACCCTTCTCAAATAGAGGATAAGAAGGGAACTTGTTTCTCTTCGTATATTAATTATATACCTGATTCATAGGGGGCATCATTTCCATGATTCTTTAGGCTGTATCTATTGGATGTTGAATGCTCCATCTTTCTTGTTTTCTTTGATTGAGAGTTTATGCACTCCGTATTTATGTAAAGAATGCTTTGTATTTCAGATTTTTACCAATGACACAATTCCTTAACTGTTCATTTAAACTAGAGCTGACAAGTAACACTCGTAGACCTAACTCTCGTTACCGACCTGTACAGGATATTACCTTACAAAAGTCTCATCTGATCCTGGAGCTGGTGACATCTTAATGGGATTTTTGGGATCTGTTATAATCTCATTCGCCTTCTCTATGTTTAAACAGAGAAAGGTAAATGGTTCATCTACATCACAAGTATCTATTAGGGGTGAGCAAAAAAATTTATGGAACCGGACTGGACCAGTGGAACCGGACCAGACCAGCTAAAACTGGACCAGACCAGTACATATGGTTTGGTTCCGGTTCTAAAATATTATAGAACCAGTTTATTGGTTCGGTCCTGGTTCTTGGTAAAATTAATTCCGGTTAGAACCGGACCGGACCAGTTGTGCATATATTCTATATATATATTTATTTTATATGTATTATTATATAGTTAATAAAATTATATACTTATTTTTGTATTATAATTTTTTAAAGATCCATTTAAATTGCTTAATAAAAAATACTCATTTAATTATTTGTAACTTTGTACCCAACTTAAGCCCCAAAGTCCCAAATCACCATCAAGTCCTAGACTCCTAATCCTTATTCAGTTTCACTTTTCAAGTTTTATATTTCATAATTCATATCCTCTTTTTCAATTTACCCAAAGAGTGAAACCTTAGTCTTCGATTCTTCAACTGCGCCGCATCTCTCCCTCCCAAATATTGGTTTATTTGAAAACAAATAAACTTCAAGTGATTAGAACCGGACCAGACCAGACCAGTAGAACCAGAACCAGTGTATTGGTTCTAACAAGTACTGGTTTGGTTCCGGTTCTAAATTTTTATAGAACCAGCGTATTGGTTCCGGTTCCGGTTCTGGTTCTGTGATTTTTTGTCAATAAATGGACCAGACCGGACCATGATCACCCCTAGTATCTATTAAACAATATAGTTTGAAGATATCTATCTGTAAATGACATTTCATTTCTTGTTTATCCTTTCAAAAATTCCTGTTTCTTGAAGTTGTAGATTGTCAAATATTTCTCAAATGGCATGGTTATCTCGAAGTTATTTATCCTCCCAAAAGAGTCCTGTTTCTTGAAGTTGCACGGTTTAAGCATATCAAGCACACAAATGATTAAAATGGACTAGTCCATCCTAAGAAAGGCCAAAGCGATAAAGATACAAAGTTTCATTTTCGATTTGACAGTTTTGTTTGAGCTTATCTCCTCACACATGGTGTAAGGGTACCTAATGACTGTGATGGATTTCTCATCTATGTTATTCTAACCTGTTTTCTAAAACATTAGCACGGGTCTGGTACGGAATATCGTGTCCCTCATCATGTGATACAGAGAAAGTTATCCAAAATCATAGGAACTTGTTATCCTTTGTCATAGTTGTTCTGTCGTTCAGATTTTGTTCTCTCCCCCAGTCTGCATCTCCTAATGTATTGAGACTTGCTTTATTTTTTGGTTTCCTCTCTCTGTTTTAATTGGGTTTCTTTACTAATCAATCACATCTATAAGAAGAGTGATAATTGTAAATTTGATCATTTGCGGGGATTGAACCCCTGAGCTTCACTATGGAAACGTATATTTGATGCTGCTGGAGTCAAAGCTCTTTGATTAATGTAATGTGGCGAGATGGAGGAGGAGCTCTTTGATGTTTGAACCCCTGACCTTTCCATTAAAGAGTTCCCTTTTCTCCTTTAAATGGAAACTTTGTATTATTTCTTTATTCATGGGACCCACTTGCCACCCTCAGAACAACTTTTAACTTACTATTCCCTACCCCACTTTCTCTCTCCTTCATACTCACAACACTTACTTTTCAAACACTTTTCCTTAGTTATCGTTGAAATGGGTCGTTTGTTATTGGATGGAGTATATACATAGTGGAAGCTCTTGTTAGCGTCAGGTTGCCCCATACACAGAGACACACACATTAATGACAAGTCTTTACGTCGATTCATGTTAGCTGACCTCAGATCATTTTGGGATTAAGGCTTTGTTATTGTTGTTGTTGAAATTGTGGTGGTGTTGTGTTGTTGTATATAAATATGTACACACACACACACACGAGGTATGGTGTAAAGTATTATGTTTGTTGAATGTTGCAGTGCTCACGGATTGGGAACAGCAGCACTGTCTGCCAAGGAGCCTGAAGCTCTCCCATTTTGTGCCATTGCCTATGCGCTAACTGGTATATGTGGTTCTCTGTTTTGCTCTGTTCCATTAGCCAGACAAAGCTTGCTTGCCATAGCTGGCGGAAAAACATAACAAGCTTTGTTCATTATAGTATGCTTACGGACGGGATGAACGCGCCTCATCTTGCGTCACGACAGCACATTGATTGCAGGGTGTTAGATCAGATGAACTAGCTAAACTCTATCAACTACTAGTTCTTCTGCAGATCATCAAATCCTGATTTTTTTATTTTTTTTTTATAGAGTAAACCAATGTTATATAAAGTGGAAATATGTATACATACATGTGCTACTAAAATAGATTGAAATAATGAATTACAAGTAACTTGAGCAGATTTTACTAGTTCTTCTGCAGATCATCAAATCCTGAATTCTCAGGGACGGAGCTATACTAGGGCAAGGGGAGCATATTACATTATCAGTCTTTTTTAGATTTAAATATGAAACCCCTCAATTGGGGGGTGGGGGGGAGTACTCGCTCCGCTAAAAAATGTATATCTATTTTTCAAAAACTTTTATCTCAAAATAAATATTTATTTACTTCAAAATTCTGTCCCTTACTAAAAGTTTAGAAAACAGATAGTAAGGAATATCGTGCATTTATACCATTAACCTTTATAAAATAAAATAAATTTTAGAATATCCCTTAAATGAAAAAAACTGACAAATGATTTGGTACTGAAAGAGCATTATATTGTGGAGCTTGTTTAGTAAAAACATGACTCTTGATTTCGATTACGTTTCTGTCCCGGACAATTCTAGTGTAGAAAATGAGTTAGGCTATGTTTGTTCACGTAAAACGACTTCCGAAAAATGTTTTTTAGAAAATGACATAAACATGTTTCGGTTGTTTGATAAATATAAGAAAAATGTTTCCCGAAAAATATTTTCGTATGAGAAAAATTTGACAGGGATGGGGGGGTTAGGTTCAGGGGTGGGAGGTGGGGTGGTGGTGGGGGGATGAGGCGGGGCAGGGGAGGTGTTAAAAAGTAATTTTAATATGAATGGGAAAAAGATTTTATTTTATTTTATTATTATTATTTTTATTTTTATTTTTTGGGGGGAGGGGGGTTGGGTGGGTGGTGGGGGAGTTGCTAAAAATATTTAATAAGAGTAATTTTTTTTTAATTTTTTTTTGAGGGGGTGGGTGGGTGGGCGGGGGTAGAGGAGATAACAAAAAAATAATTTTAATGCGAGTGAAAAAATCATTTTTTTTTTGGGTGGAGTGAGTGGGTGGGTGGGTGAGGGAAGGTAAGGTTGGAGGGTGGGGGTGGAGATGGGATGGATGGAGGAGTGGGGTTGGAGGTGGATGTGGAGTGGGTAGCTTGGGGTTGTAGGGGAGTTGGGTGTGTGAGTGAGAGAGTTAACATTTTTCAGAAAATGACTTAGACCATACTCCCTCTGTCACTCTTTAACTTACAAAAAATGAGTTAGGCACATTAATTAAGAAAAAAGTGAAAAAGGTGATGTGTTGTGAGTGTAGATGGTTGGGTGGGAGAGAGAAAGTGGGATGGAGAATAGTTAGTGGATAGTTGTTGTGAATATGACAAGTGGGTCCCACCATTTTAAAAGTATTAAAACATTTCCATTTGAGATTTTGTAAGTTAAAGTGGGACAACCAAATGGATAATTTTTGTAGATTAAAGAGAGACGGAGGGAGTATACAATGGTGGGTTGAAAGGGGATTAAGTTAGTTGAATGAGTTTAGTGGGGAGTTGAAAGGGGGTTGGATGAATTGGGGAGTTGAATAAATTCAATCGGGTTGAGAGGAAGAGATGGGCCGGATGGATGGACACGCAGCGAGCACAGATTGGCTGACGTGGGCGCGTGGCTCTCACCGCCCGATAAGGCGTGTTAATCCGGCATCCCTCGTTTTTTTTTTTTTTCTGATTGGGACACTTGTCAAAATATCATTGGTTCTTGAGATTTCCGGATTTATTTCTCAACCCAATTATTTGAACTCAATTATTTTAAAGTAAATTTTTTTTTTTGCCAAAGTTCATAAAAAAATAAAAAAAATAAAAACTCTATAAATAGATGCGAGTTTCATTTGTTTGGACACCGAAAAAAAACCATATTTTCTCAATATAAATTTCTCAATTATCCTTCATTAACCCTTATTTAAAAAAAAAATCAATATCTTTTTAGTGAAATGGATTCCAATAATAACCATTTCAACACTCAAAATTCAAGTAATCTTCCACCAAATTCCAATAATTGTTTTATTGTAGTGTGAGTCGAATCTATTCTGTCGTATGCTTATTTTTCTTTCACTGCTTGTGTCGCGAGCTAAGTTTATTGTAACTTTTCTTTGTTTTAATAATAATTATCATCATTTTTCTTATTTATTTAATTGCAATTACAAAAAAATAATTAAGTGTGAAGTATTTTTTTATTATAAATGATAATAATAATAATAATTATTATTTTACTAATCATAAAAATAAAGAATATAAATAAAATAAAAGTGGTGTGGTATAGGATGATGAGTTGGAAGGGAGTTGAATTTAATTAAACCAAACTATTGTAGGGTGTAAAAGTGAAATGGTAGTTGAATTATTAAGTAGAAGAGATAGAATATGATGTGGAGTGTTAAAGTGGTGTACTTGAATGGGTTAACTTAGTTGAAACCAATGTACATTATCTTACGGATAAGAAATTAGTAAGTCATTTTACTTAAAAAGTGAAATCATTTTTCAGAAAATATTTTCGCTATATTCCGGTGCTTAACAAACATCGCAAAATGGAAAAAATATTTTTCATAAAATGTTTTCTTCGAAACAAACAGAGCCTTAATTAGAAACATGGATAGGTGACAAGATCATCAACTCATGCCGATTTCTTGTGGTGGTCTGTTTGAGAAGGAAAAAAAATACATAGTATCAGGCATGCCCAAACACACACCCACATATAGTAAGTGAATAGTTGTTGTGAGTATGACAAGTGAACCCCATTATTTCAAAATTATTAAAAAAAAAAAAAAATCCATTTTGAGATTTTGTAGATTAAAGTGAGACTGAGGGATTGTTGGGATAATGCATTTGAATGTGGGACACCATGTTAGAGGGTTGTACAGCAGGGGGTCTCGTAATACCAAGACAGAGCATAAAAGAAGACAAAGCAAAGAGTAGCAGTCGGTACACGACTCGTGCAGCAGCGCACGAGTGCAAGGCGAGCGGGCGCCTGGTAGTCACCAGGCGGCCGCTTGAAGTAGGCAGAGAGTTGAGCCGCCTGGAAGAATTAATTCAGGCGGGATCTTGATGCTAGGTAAGCGGGCGCTCGGTGCCTCGACAGATCCGGCCCAGGCGCAGAACAGAGCAGAATCGTGGACTCTAATTAGTTTTCCTTTAGGGACTCAATTCAGGACTCCTTATGTCTTCAGGTTAGGTTATGACTAGTATAAATAAAGGCTTTCATCCTAACAAGAAAAGATTGATGAAAATCCATAGATTGCTCAGAGAAGATCAATAATTCTAGACCTAGGGTTTTAGCACAGTCAGAAATTTTGTGATCAAAATTAGTGCTAGCATAGATTTGTGTGATCTTGTAAAGAATTCTCCAGATTGATAATAATATTCTCTCCCTTCCCCGTGGACGTAGCCAAGTTGGTGAACCACGTAAATCTGTGTTCTTTTGATTGCTTTCTTTTCGCATCAAGTCTTATTCAATTTCTCTAACAAGTGGTATCAGAGCTCTGGTGGCACCAGAGCTTTGGTTCGTGGTTAGAGATTCAGGGATTCCGCTGTAGAGAACGAGAAGATGGGTCAAGGAGCAGATTTGATCGACAAGTTCAATGGGAAGAATAGTTTTTCTCTCTGTCAGATCAAGATGAAGGCTTTGTTGATAGACAAAGATTTATGGCAACCGTTGGAGATTGCAATCAGGGATCGTAAGGATCCCAAGGGTAAGTCAATCACCATAGAAGAGTCAGAGAAGGACAAACAAGCAGCCGCCAAGGAGGAAGCAGTGTTGAAGAAGTTAGATCAGAAGACTCACCCCAAGATCATCAGACAGTTGGATGATGAGATTCTAACCAATGTTGCAGGAACAGACTCTGGAAGCGATCTTTGGTTAAAGTTGGAAGATATGTACATGACACGTTCATTGACCAACAAGTTATACCTGAAGAAGAAGATGTATGATTGTCGTATGACAGAAGGTATGCCCATTAATGATCATCTTGATAGATTTACTTCTGCATTACATGAACTGCGTAATATAGGAGTTATTGTGGATGATGGGGATGCAGCCTTGTAGCTTTTAGTATCTTTACCTATGTCTTATGAACATTATCTCGATTCGTGCATAAATTGTAAAGATCGTATCACTCTAGAGGAAGTGAAAACTTCTCTCAAGACGAGGGAGTTACGCCGAAAGGCGAGTGGGAATGAGGCAGATACCCAGTCATCAGGTTTGGTTGCTAGTAGCAGTAACAGGGGTTCTAGTGGGAAGAAGACAGTCAATGTAATTCTTCACACAAGAAGATTCCGAAACCTGGGGATATCTGTAATTTCTGGAAAGAGAAGGGGCATTGGAAGTTCGATTGTCCCAGAAAGAAGCAAGGCAAGGCACCAGTCAGAGCAGAGGCCATGACGGCCAGAGACAGTAGTTCAGAAGAGGATTATTCTCTAGTTACATCAGAATCAGTACGTGCATATGATGCATGGATTCTTGATTCATGAGCGTCTTACCATATCAATCCTAGGAGAGAATGGTTTACTGATTACAGGCAGATGGATGGTGGTGATATAAGCATGGCCAACAGTGCAGTCTGCAACGTTGTCGGTATTGGTTCGATCAGGGTCATGACTCATGATGGTAGGTTTGTCACTTTGAATGAGGTTCGCACGTTCCGCTTATGACGAAGAATCTGATTTCTCTTAGTCAGTTAGACAGTAAAGGGTTCTGTTTCAATGGTAAAGGTGGAGCAGTCAGTGTCTGTAACGGTTCAAAAGTGGTGCTGAAAGGCCTTAAGCGGGGCTCCTTGTATTTCCTCCAATAAAGGATGCTTGCAGGGTCAGCTATGGTAGCATCATCAGAAGTGAACGAGGGAGATATGTCTAAGCTGTGGCACATCAGGATCGGGCACATGAGCATTCGAGGGATGCAAGAGTTGGCTAAAAAGGATCTTCTATGTGGCCATAAGATAAAGGATCTTAAATTGTGTGAGTATTGTGTGCTAGGGAAGATGAAGCGTAATAGTTTTCCCAAGGGCATACATAACACAAAAGGCGTTCTGGATTACATCCACCCAGATTGTTGGGGACCTTCACGTCAGGAATCACTAAGGGGGCACAGATATTTCTTGTCTATGGTTGATGATTATTCGAAGAAGACTTGGGTGATTATCATGAAGCACAAGAATGAGGCTCTAAGGAATTTCAAGGACTGGAAGACGTTAGTGGAGAATCAGACAGAGAAGAAGATCAGGAAGCTCCGGACAGATAAAGGTTTGGAGTTCTGCAGTACTGGGTTCAATTCGTTTTGCAGAGAGGTGGGGATTTCTAGACATCTCACCAGCAGAGGCACGCCACAGCAAAATGGTGTAATAGAACGAATGAATCAGACATTGCTTGTGGGAGTGTGGTGCATGCTGTCCAATGCAGAGTTGTCTAAACGTTTCTGGGCAGAAGCTCTTAGTACAACATGTTACTTGATTAATCGTGGAGCTCACACCGGTATTGACCTCAAAGTTCCCTATGAGGTATGGACTGGTAAAAACACGATTGTTTCAAGTGTTGGCGGTGTTGATAAACAGGTGGAGCAACAAGATACTGAATAGTTAGTTGTCCCACAGTCATATGTTGAAAATCAGGTGGAGCAACAAGATACTGAAAAGTTAGTTGTCCCACAGTCAGATGTTAATCAGGATCCACCAATAGAGACAGAGACTGAAGCACCAGAAAGTTCATGTTCAGTTCCCGAAGAACATGGGTTAGCACAAGGAAGGTCTAGAAGAGCTAATCTCGGGAAGCCTCTGAAGAGGTATGGATTTGAAGACTTGGTGTCTTATGCACTGCAGGTTGCTGAGGAAGTAAAGCCCGTTCTTACAGAACCTTCTACTTTCAAGGAAGCATATACATGTTCAGAGTCATCTCAGTGGTATACGGCTATGGGTGATGGGATGGAGTCTCTTCACACGAATCAGACTTGGAAGTTGACCACAAGGCCAGAAGGAAGAAATATTGTGACTTGCAAGTGGATCTTCAAGAAAAAGGAATGGATGTCACCGGCAGAAGGGGTTAAGTATAAATCTCGCGTTGTTGCAAGTGGTTTCACACAGAGAGAGGAGGTGGACTAATATGGGATTTTCTCACCAGTGGTCAGACACGCTTCGATCAGAGTGTTGCTAGCAATAGAGGAAGAGATATACATGACACAGTCAGAAGGATTCCAAGTTCCTGGTAAGGAAGATCAAGTTTGTAGGATGAAGCAATCGCCTAGGCAGTGGTACAAGAGATTTGACAGCTATATGATAGCAGCAGTAAATAAGTCAGAGATTCAGAAGCTGAAAGGCTTATTGGCCGCAAAGTTTGAGATGAAGGATTTGGGTAACGTGAAGAAAATTTTGGGTATAGAGATCTATAGAGACAGAGCCAAACGAAAACTGTTCTTATCCCAGAAAAGTTACATCAAGAAAGTTTTAGAGAGGTTTGGTATGTCGACAGCTAAAGCTATAGAAACTCCGAGTGCAGCGAATGCACAATTGTCAGTCGTGTTTGGACCCAAATTAGTTGAGGAGAAAGAGTATATGTCTCGAGTACCCTATGCTAGTGCAGTTGGTTGTTTGATGTATGTTATGGTGTGCACTAGGCAAGATCTTGCACAGGCAGTTAGTGTTGTTAGTCGGTTCATAGGTAATCTCGGTAAGGAACACTGGCAGGCTGTGAAGCGGATCTTTAGGTACCTTCAGGGTACCAGTGACATCGGTCTCATCTATGGAGGTGGAGCAGAATGTGCAGTAGAGGGGTTCTCAGATTCGGACTATTCGGGCGATGTTGATACAAGAAGATCGATGACCGGATATGTATTTACACTTGGTGGGTCGGTTGTCAGTTGGAAGGCTACATTGCAGGCGACAGTGACGTTGTCTACAACAGAGGTAGAATACATGGCATTGACAGAGTCCGCTAAGGAAGGAATATGGTTGAAGGGATTGATCAGCGATCTTGGGATACATCAGGATCAGGCTATTATTTATTGCGATGGTTTGAGCGCGATTTGTTTGGCCAAGGATCAAGTTCATCATGAGATGACCAAGCACATTGATGTCAGATATCATTTTCTAAGGGATGAGAAACGAGTAAAGGTGAAGAAGGTAGGGACGGCGGAAAACCCTGCAGATATGTTCACGAAACCCGTGACAGGGAGCAAGTTCAAACATTGTTTGGATTTACTGAATGTTCGCAGCTATTAGATAACAGAAGAGGCGGATGGAGAGAAAAGGTTTGTTTTCATGGAGATTCAAAGTCAAGGTGGAGATTATTGGGATAATGCCTTTGAATGTGGGATGCCATGTTAGAGGGTTGTACAACAGGGGATCTCGTAATACCAAGACAGAGCAGAAAAGAAGACAAAGCAAAGAGAATCAATCAGTACACGACTCGTGCAGTAGCGCACGAGTGCAAGGCGAGCGGGCGCCTGGTAGTCACCAGGCGGGCGCTTGAAGTAGGAAGAGAGTTGAGCCGCCTGGAAGAATTAATTCAGGCGGATGCTTTATGCTAGGTAAGCGGGCGCTCGGTGCCTCGACAGATCCGGCCCAGGCGCAGAACAGGGCAGAATCGTGGACTCTAATTAGTTTTCCTTTGGGGACTCAAATTCATGACTCATTATGTCTTCAGGGTTAGGTTATGACTAGTATAAATAAAGGCTTTCATCCTAACAAGAAAAGATTGATGAAAATCCATAGATTACTCAGAGAAGATCAATAATTCTAGACCTAGGGTTTTAGCACAGTCAGGAATTTTGTGATCAAAATTCGTGCTAGCATAGATTAGTGTGATCTTGTAAAGAATTCTCCAGATTGATAATAATATTCTCTCCCCTCCCTGTGGACGTAGCCAAGTTGGTGAACCACGTAAATCTGTGTTCTTTTGATTGCTTTCTTTTCGCATCAAGTCTTGTTCAATTGCTCTAAGAGGGATTGTATAATTTGAAGAGAAAATTTGGGCAATAAAAAACCCTAAATTCACCATGTGTGGGACAAACATTAAAACCAAGGTTTATGCAATCACATTGTGCTGAAGTGAGTATCCATTATCACGTTTTTACGGTCCATGTTGGTGGGAGTTGTCACGACCCGAAATATAGGCTCTATTTTATTAGTAATAAATAATCATTATTTAATTATTTGCTTAATTATTTATTTAAATATTTAAGTGTGCATTTTATGTGTTATAATATTTATGCCTAGCGTTTTATTTGGGTCATTTGTGCTAGTGTAGTATTGTTGGGTCTTAATTGTTAGTAGGGAGTGTAATAATTGTGTGTAGTGTAGTGGAGGGGGCCTAAGTATAAATCTTTTAAAATCATTTCCCTACTCCCTCCCTACTCCTTCTCTTCTCCCTCACTCCCCATCTCTTCCCAGAAATCTCTCTCTCTCTCTCTCCATTGATTGGGTAAGTTTTCTTTCTTTTCTTCTCTCATCATTTTCTTCCTCTTCCTCTCATAATCTCTCATTTCTTAAAACGTGAAATGTGTTTAGATCGTCGATAGGATCGCGTAGAATCAAAAAGAATTGAATTCCGTCAACTTTGAGAAAATTCAAGTAAGTTACTTTTCCCCCATTTTGATGTTAAAATGTTCATATCACGTTCATATAATGCTTTTGTTGTGATATTTGAAGTTTGAATGAGGTTGCAATTTATTTGGATTTTATTTGAGTTTTGGGTCAAAAATGGTGATTTATGAATGTTGGGTTTGATTCTTGATTTTGGTTGTTAAATGTTGTTGTATGAGTCTTTTTGGACTTATAAGTTATTTTGGTACATTAGTATGCTATTTAGAGGGTTGGATTTTGGTTGAAATGTGTTTTGGTATGAAAATGGAAGAACCCATTTTGTTCTTCCCGATTTCCAGCATTCCAGAAGATTGGGCGCCCGCCCAAAAATGCCTGGGCGACCGCACAACTATCTGAAAGCTTTTGTTCTTGTTTGATGGCCTTTTTGGGCGACCGCACATACCATTTTGGGCGGCCGCACAGTCCTCTGAAAGTTTACATTTGTTATTTTGTGTGGTTGAAGAATGCGTTTTGATCCAAATCTTGGGTGTCCTTCTAGTTGACCTTAGTGAACATTGTAGTACACTCTAGTGATAGAATTGGGTCTTTTGTGATTAAATTTGTGTTGGAAATTAATTAAGTGTTAATTGAGATTGTTGGAACACTTTAATTGTGTGTTGTTGGTTCATTTCACTTTCTTGGTGACTTCTTGGTATGGTTCCCTACTTTGGAACCTTAAGTTGTTTATTCATGCTAAATTATTACTTAGCATTTAATTAGAAGCCCAGCTGTCATATTTGTTGCATCGGGCGATGGGAAAGATTATAATGGCAAAGCCAAGTCCATTATAATGTTGACCATTGTTTTGCCCCCTTCTATACCCCTTTTTCAGATTGGCCTTGGAAAGGATAAGTTAGCTTCCTTTGGGAATGTATCTAGCTACCGGGCATGACTTTGTGTCATGGCTCTTGTCCTTTGTGACACTTTTATGGTTATTGGTTCCGGTACCGGGGGTTTCTCTTCGGCTTTCATGCTATTATGAAGATGATGATTTGTTGATTATTGAAGCTGCGCAGCTATCCTTTATTTGGATGTACCGGTTTGGAAAACCTTGGCTATATCCTTTGTTATGTGTTTATTTCCGCTGCTATCTGTTATGTGATAATTGCTATGTGCTATGTGATATTTATTATTGTTTATTGCTTATTGCATCATAGCATGTCATGTAGTTGCATTAGTAACTTATTGAGATTTATCTCACCCCCTTTCTTTTATCTTTGTTTTTCCTTAACCCCCCCCCCAGGTGCTAAGGATTAGTCTCGCTGATCACGAGAAAGAGGACGTCGAGTGTGGATACATTCTTTTGGGGAAGGTTGTTATAGGTTGGTTTACATTATATAAATGTGTAACCTTTTTGGGATAGTTGTACCAGTCAATGACGTCATTAAGAATTGTATATTCGTATTTTGTTGGGCATAAACTTGTGGAAGTTTATGATAGTTGTATTTGGTTTTTGTCAAACATGGTTTTGTAAAACTTTGGATCATCACCTTTTGGTATCAAATGGAATTTTTAACTTCGGTATTTCATAGTTTTGGTTTTAAGTCGACGTCCAGCTCGCGGTCTCGGGCCCGCGGGGTCCGGGGTCGCGACAGGAGTGGAGATGTTAAAAAAAGGATCATGATCCTGAAATTTCATCCAAAGGCATCCTAACATTCCGCATAGTGTGATCGTAGTTACTGGTATCACAATTATTGTTCAGTTGAACATCACTTGCCTTGGGCCCGACTAATCTCTTATCCCACGTGTCCAACCTAACAATTATAGGAATTTAGGAGAGTTAGAGGAAGTCAATCACACATGGCAGAGAGAAGGATTGTTATGAATGACTCAAAATATTGTTGATACATATTTATAGAGTTACAAATATTATTCTAGAGTTTTAATCTAACTTAGTTTACAAGAATTGAATCTCCTAATTGATATACACAATCACTAAGATTGGTAAGTATTTTTATACAAATATACTTTTGAAATATTTAATATTCTTAATATGCCCCCACAAGATGGACGATCTTTGGATATGTCCAATGTTGAAGGGAGATGAGACGAACCGGGTTTGATAGAGTGGACGTGTTATCAGTCGTGTGTGGTTTCTAATGTGATGTGGTCGCTGGTGTGATCTTATCAGAGGTTGGATATCAGGTTGGTTGGTAGGAGATGGTGGGTGTGGGGGAGGGTGGGGCGGCTATTGGGTTTTGACACATCAAAAACTAGTGGCAGTGGGTTTTACTAGTGATGAAGAAATTAAGAGGAAGAAGTTTCGGTTAGTGTAGGGTTTTGAGCCGAGGATTGTGATTTGAAGATGGAGGATGGTGGGGTTTTAATGGTTGGTGTTTTAGAAGGGAGGGTTTTAACAGTTGAGTATTGCCATGGATTGTGTGTTGGAGATGAAGGTTGAAGAAGGGGTGTGCCATTGGCAGTGTGGGTCGGAAGCTTTGTGGTAGAGTTAGGGTGAGGCGGCTAGAATTTCGCCGCAAAGGGTGGGGAGTTTAGGCAAGGAGGATGGAGGCGTGATGTAAGGGGAGTAGTGTTTTAAAGGTGGGTAATGCAAGCGAGAGGTAGAGATAGGGTGGGGCGGCTAGGGTTTTACCGCTGGTTTTGACGGAGAGGTCCCATTACAGATCATGAAGCTCTGATACCATATGCATGATTTTAGGAGGTTTAGATAAAGTCAATCACACATGGTAGAAAGAAAGGTTGATATGAATGACTCAAAATAGTATCGATACTAGAGGTACATATTTGTTGAGTTGCAAAGAGTATTTTAGAGTTCTAATCTAACTTAGTTTACAAGAATTGAATCTCCTAATTTATACTCCCTCCGTTTCATTTGAGTTGCAACATTTTGCCGTTTTTGGCATTTCACTTAAGTTGAAACATTACCAAATAAGGAAACTTTTTATTACTTTTATAATCCTCCACTCATTCTCTCTCTTCCTCCTAACCACTCATTATTCTCCACTCATTCTCTCTCTTTCTCCCAACCACTCATTATTCTCCACTCATTCTCTCTCTTCCTCCCAACCACTCATTATTCTCATTTCTTAATTTCTGTGCTTCACAACCCATGTTGCAACTCAACAGAAACGGAGGGAGTATACACAATCACTTGGTAAGTAAATATATACAAATACAGTATATATACTATTGGAACCCATGAGAACAAGGGGATCCGTCTCATGCAAGAGACGGTCGCCCCATGACCCATGGGCCGAACCCGCCACGTGGCAGCCTCCCAGAGCTCCAAAATTTTATTTTATTTTTTTTTAGTTTTTATATTATTTTTTCGGATTTTTCGTCGTTGACCAAAAGTAATAGTTACCATAACTTAATGTAATGACTGAATACATATAAAGTAATATTGTTCATAAGTAAACGTAACACCTGTTTTACAAAAACAAAAGCTCGTTTTACCCATTTTTTCAAATGTAATACTAACTATAATTACATGTAACCCAAGCAATATCTAAATGTAATTATCATTTATACTGAAATGTAATAATGCTTTTGCAAAAATGTAAAATATTGTGTATTTTGATTTAATTTTTTGAAAAGTAACAACTCATATATATGAATGTAATTGTTTGTACAAGTAAATGTAACACTTTAATAAAAGAAATTATAACATATTTCTATATATAATGTAATACTTTTACATGTAACACTAATCAAGTGTTTTTAGCTCTAAAAATGTAAATGGTTGAATTATTACTTTTTCTATACATATGTGTTACAATTATGTATAAACATTATTACATATAAGTAACACGTTCGTTACATTTTAGTTGTAATAAGTATTACTTTTGGCAAACGAAGAAAACATAAAAAAAAACACTGTTACATTTCTATATATATGTATTACTTTTATGTATACAAACTGTTACTTTATATGTATACAGTCATTACATTATGTTATAGTAACTATTACTTTTGACAAACCAAAAAAAAAAAACCAAAAAAAAAATTTAAAAAAAAACCAAAAAAAATGGGCCTATGAGAGGCTGTCACGTGGCAGGGTCGCCCTTGAGTCCTGGAGCCAAAAAAATTTTAAAAAATTGGGTCTATAAGAAGTTGCCACGTGGCATGGGTTGCCCCTTGGGTCATGGAGCCGGTTCAATGACCGGGTCATGGGTTGAGTTTTGGGTCGAAATGACCCGTCTCATGGATGAGACGGGTATGTGTGTTCTCACTTGAGTCTTTGTCATATATAATATTCCTAACAACTACTTTTTATGTCCTAAAATAAATGTCGTCGTTTTTTTACGTTAGTATGAGATAATTTTGAGCAATAAATTGAAGTTTATTTTATTATCCTAATGAAAATTTAAAGATTGTTATTGATAATATAAATAATGGTTGATCAATAATAAGTTTAATAATTTGATGAAGTTAATTAAATTAAATTAAAATTATTACTTTAAATTATTTCGTATTAACGTGAAAAAAAAACGGACGTTTATTTTGAAATGGACAATGATACACATAGTGAAAAACTCAAATGGAAAACTCATAGTGAAACACTCTAATCCATTGGATGAGTTTTTAGCAGTGGGGTCCACAAAAATTTATTACAATCCAACGGATTACAGAGTTTCGCTATGAGTTTTCCCTTTGAGTTTTCGTTATACATATCATTATCCTTTTGAAACAGAGGGAGAGTAAGCTTTGAATTTGTGAAGTTCCCGCGAATTTCATCCATTCCTCCAACATTTCTTTCTCCTCGCCTACCCCTCTTCTTTCTCTGAAAGTCGCCTTTCTCTCTCCTCAATCACTACAAAGCCGCTCATAATCTCATATTTGATCATCTGGGATTTTCACTAACGTGACAATCGCAGCTCATGGACCAAATTCCATGTTCTTACAAGTGGGTTCTCACATTACTCCCTCCAATCGACTCGATTTCATCCGAATCAACGCGGCCTCCAATTCAAACAGTTAGTTATGATTTAAGTTCTATGTATTCTGTCGCATAAAAACGAGTCATTGTTTCACTTTTGTATCTCTGTTTGAATCATGCATGATGGGTGTTTGCGTTTTTGCCCCATAGAATCTTGGAGTACTTAATGCATTTGCTTTTTCCATTTTTTTTATTTTTTTTGAGTTGTGAGTGATGCGTACGTATTTGTTCTATGCCCCTTAGGTGTTTGATTTTATGCATTTGGTTGTTTCTCTTGGATTTATAATGCCAATGAATGGATAATTACTTTCAGAAGGTATTTGTTGCTGCACCGCTTAGTTCCCCTTAAGTTTATGGGACATCATTTCCATGATTCTTCTCTGGCTGTATCTATTGGATGTCAAATGCTCCGTCTTTCCTGTGATCTTTGATCGAGACGTAATACAGTCCAAGAAGGCTCTTGTTTACGTTAATGCAATTTTTATATGTATCAGATTTTTGCCAATGATAAAATATCCTTAACTGTTCCTTTAAATTATAGTTTGGCTAATAACACTCATAGACCTAATTTCTCCGAGTTAACTCTAACGAAAGTCTTATCTGATACTGGAGTTGGTGTCGACCTCATAATGGGACTTTAGGGTTCTGTTTTACTTGGTTAGCTTTCTCTATGTTTCAAACACAGAAAGGTAAATGGTTATCCGGTAGAGCTAATTTTTATATGTTTCAAACAAGTAGTATTTCTTTATGAAGTTGTTACTTTTATTGCTTTTCAAAATCGCATGGCTTAAGTGTATCAATCGAAGAAAAGATTAGGAAAATGTAGTCCTGCCCTAAAAAGCCTAAAGGGTATATTATACTTTCCTAAGTCTAATCTGACATTTTTCGTTGGAGTTTTCATTTGTAAAACTTTGTGATCAGTTCTTTGCCATAATGGTTTCAGGTGCCAATTCACTGTCGAGGAATTGCTACTGATCTAGGTATGTATGTTTTTGTTCATAAAATAAATAACGAAAAATGCATGTGCTTCATTTGGTTCGGTAATTCATTAATTAGGCTGAAATAAAAAATGTTAGGATTCAACAGCACTTGATGGTTAAAATGGCTGATTAATCTGTTTGGAAAGGGAAATTACTTTTAGAGAACAAATATAACAATTACAGTATATTGGAAGAAGTGGAAACATAGTTGTAACACTTAATATCTCATGCAAACACAACATGGAAAAGGGTACTTTCAAGACCAAACCAAAGTTGTATTGCCATTCAACTGACTGCTTAATCTGTTCATATGTACAATTTTTTGACAGGCATCTAAAAAGAATGGATTACATAAATAAGAGGTCAAAACCCAGTCAACGGGACGAAATTTCTTGGACCGAAGGTGCCTTCTCCATGTCTTCGCACTTTCCAGCAATTTCCCAAGGGCAGCACTCCATTATAGAGGTCAGTCATCTCCTCTTCTTCAGTTCTTGTCCTCTTTCTTCCTTCTCTAATTCTTTCACCTTCCTTTTCATCAAGAAACGAACTAAGAAACGGATGCTTCAATAACATATCAGCAGTCCATCTATCTTTCGGATCCCTCACAAAACACCTTCCCAAGAAATCTTTAGCATCTTCCGAGACCCAATCTGGAATCTCAGGCAATTTATCTCCAAAACCAATCCTAAAGAGTATGCTAAAAGGACTAGATTTTTCATCATAATCCCAAGGCGGTTTCCCTGTAAACATCTCCAAAACAACACACCCAAGTGCCCATACATCACATGGAGGCTCATACTCATGTCCAACGCTCTCTGGAGCCATATACATAACCGTGCCCCTAATCCCACAAGACAGCTTAATCTCATCTTCCTCTTCATCAAGAACCTTTCCGACCCTTTTCGCAAGTCCAAAATCAGCTAACTTATCTTCCAAGGCACCATCATCATCCATCAAGAGCACATTATGTGGCTTCACATCACAATGCACAAATCCATGTTCATGAATAAAGCTCAGTGCAGAAAGTAGAGATCTTGCATGGCGCTTAACTTCTTGCTCATCCATCAAGATTCCTATTTCGGACAAACCCTTTATCCGAGAAGCCAAACTTCCACCAGGGGCGTACTCCAAGAACATATTATAAAGCTCTGTCCCGTTTTTACGAGTGATATCAGACCCGAAACAGTTGATAATGTTGTGACAGTCTTTGAGTTGGTCAAGAAACTTCTCCTCTCTCTTAACAGAGCTTGAACGGGTAATTTCTGCCGATTTCACGGCCATTAATGGAGGAAGATTGAAGGTTTTGCTGGTCTCTTTATCTAACTCGGCTAATGAAACGAAGCCGAAAGCACCAGTCCCTAATGTCTTCCCTCTCTTCCATACTATCGCCATCTTTTCTGGCATTTTTTTCTTAGTTGTAGTAGAGTGAGAGTGGACTATGAAGAATGTACAAGTGTAGATATAATATATAGATATTTAAAGATTATTTTCCAATACTCTATCGGAAAGTTTAGTTTCCTAATTCCGACCACGAGTCCTGCGCCGATAGGATTGTCTTAATAGATTCGTTATGTTTGACGCGTACGTAATGTCTTCCTAGACTTGTAATTATTTATGTTTTCGTTTGTAAGATGTTTACAAGAAAATGTTGTGTTCTATTAATTTTATTTTTGATCATATGACTATTAATTTTATAAGACAAATAAATAATTTCTGTAAAAAATTATTATTAACAAAAAAGAGCAAGAAAAATTATTTGTAATTATTAATTGCTCTCACATTTTCAAGATCTTGATAACGAGTAGGTCTTCTGAAAAACGTATTTTTCCTTAAGGATTATTGGAAACCATGTTTTCTTAAAGAGGTGGTCTCCCATAAGAACAAGGGGATCCGTCTCATCTATGAGATGGGTCGACCCATGACCCATGGGGCGACCCTGCCACGTGGCAGCCTCTCATAGGCCCCTATTTTTTTTTTTTTTTTTTTTTGGGTTTTTTTTGAGTTTTTTTTTTTTTTTTTTTTGGCTATTCCGTCGTTTACCAAAAGTAATAGTTACCATAACTTAATGTAATGACTGTATACATATAAAGTAACATTGTTCATAAGTAAACGTAACAACTGTTTTACAAAAACATAAGCTCGTTTTACCCATTTTTTTCAAATGTAATACTAACTATAATTCAATGTAACCCAAACAATATCTAAATGTAATTATCATTTATACTAAAATGTAATAGTGCTTTTGCAAAAATGTAAAATATTGTGTATTTTGATTATATTTTTTGAAAGAAAGTAACATTTGAAAAGTAACAACTCATATATATGAATGTAATTGTTTGTACAAGTAAATGTAACACTTTAATAAAAGAAATTATAACATATTTCTATAGATAATGTAATACTTTTACATATAACACTAATCAAGTGTTTTTAGCTCTAAAAATGTAAATGGTTGAACTATTACTTTTTCTATACATATGTGTTAAAATTATGTATAAACATTATTACATATAAGTAACACGTTCGTTACATTTTAGTTGTAACAAGTATTACTTTGGCAAACGAAGAAAACATAGGAAAAAACACTGTTACTTTTCTGTATATATGTATTACTTTTATGTATACAAACTGTTACTTTATTTGTATACAGTCATTACATTAAGTTACAGTAACTATTACTTTTGACAAACCCAAAAAAAAAAAAAAAAAAAAAAAAAAGGAAAAAAAAGACCTATGAGAGGGTGCCACGTGGCAGGGTCGCCCCCATGGGTCCTGGAGCCGGGTCGTGGGCCGGGTAGGACGGGTAAAAAAACCCGACTCGTGGATGAGAGGGGTTGTGCATGTTCGCACAAGAGTGTTTTGTCTTTCTTAAAACACGCTGGCGCTTGTTTTAAAACAGACGGTGATATTTTTGTAAATAACTGGCAAACATCGTAAACGCCCAGTGTTAATATTACAAAGTGTCAGTAATTCAAACTAGCGTTTATAAAGATTGAAACTGACATTTTTCATAAATGTCAGTGGTAGTGTTAAAAATTGTCAGTCATTACATTGACACTTTACTAACATTGCCACCGACACTTATCAAAGTGTCAGCGGTAGTGTTAATAAATTCTCTCCCCCTCGCTGTCGACCATGAGTAGCTTCCATTTAAAGAGTCCATTTTTCTCAATTAACATTAGTCTTCTTATAGTATTCAAGTTTCTATGCTTAGAGCACCTACAACAACGACAACCACAACCACAACAAAGCCTTAGAGCACCTATAGTAGTTTAGTTCAACACTCAAAAAACAAAATTAGTCCCAAAATGAATTTTGGGTATTAGTTAATTTTAACACTTACAATCAGCTTTAAGTTTTGTTCTCAAAAAAAAAAAAAAAAAAACGGCTTTAACTGTATCAATTAATAATGCCTAAATGTACAACATTTGCCACTTGCTCTCGACATCATCTAATTATCTGAAGGTCAATTAGTGTTGGATTAGAACCAGCTTTATCTGTATCAAGTTCGTGGTCGTCCGTTCATCTGCTATTTAACAAACTGGAATCAAGTTGTATTGTTTTTACACACAGAATTTACTCTTAGATAACATTTATTTTGGACGAAGCGGACACCTAGTTGTAACACTTAAGTTTGTGTGTGTATCATGCAAACATAACGTCGAAGAGGGTACTTTAAAGATCAAACCAAAGTTATATTTGCATTCAACTGATTGAATAATCTGATCATATATACAATTTTTGTTACAGGAACCAAAAAAAGAATGGATTACAGAATACGAGGTCAACGGGACGAAATTTCTTGGACCAACATGTCTTGGCACTTTCAGCAAGGGCAGCACTCCAATATTGCAGAGGTCAATCATCTCCCCTTCTTCAGTTCTTGGCCTCTTTCGTCCTTCTTCTTTGATTCTTTCGCCTTTCTATTCATCAAGAAACAAACTAACAAAGGGATGATCCAATAACATATCAGCAGTCCATCTATCTTTCGGGTCCCTCACTAAACACCTTCCCAAGAAATCTTTACCAACTTCTGAGACCCAATCTGGAATCTCGGGCACTTTATCTTCAAAACCAATCCTATACAGTATGCTAAAAGGACTAGTTTTTTCATCATAATCCCAAGGCGGTTTCCCAGTAATCATCTCCAAAACAACACACCCAAGTGCCCATACATCACACGGAGGCTCATACTCGTTTCCAACACTCTCCAGAGCCATATACATAACCGTGCCCCTAATCCCACAAGACAGCTTATCCTCATCATCAACAACCTTTCCAACCCTTTTCGCAAGTCCAAAATCAGCTAACTTATCTTCCAAGGCACCACCATCATCCATCAAAAGCACATTATGTGGCTTCACATCACAATGCACAAATCCATGTTCATGAATAAAGCTCAGTGCAGAAAGTAGAGATTTTGCATGGCGCTTAACTTCTCGCTCATCCATCAAGATCCCTTTTTCGGACAAACCCTTTATCCGAGAAGCCAAACTTCCACCGGGAGCGTACTCCAAGAAGATATTATAAAGCTCCGTCCCGTTCTTACGTGTAATATCAGACCCGTAACAGTTGATAATGTTGCGACAGTCTTTAAGTTGGTCAAGAAACTTCTCCTCTCTCTTAAGAGAGCTTGAACGGGTAACTTCTGCCGATTTCACGGTCATTAATGGAGGAAGATTGAAGGTTTTGCTGGTTTCTTTGTCTAACTCGGCTAAAGAAACGAAGCCGAAAGAACCAGTCCCTAATGTCTTCCCTCTCTTCCATACCATCGCCATCTTTTCTGGCATTTTTTCTTAGTAGTAGAGTGAGAGTAACTCTGAAGAATGTTCAAGTGTACTGTGTACACATATACTATATAGAGATATTTAAAGATTAATTTCCAAGAGTCTAGGAAAATTTTAGTTTCCTAATACGGAGTAGATTCGATTTATTTTGTTATCATGGACGCGTAATTAAGTCCTATGATCAGTAGGACTTACTGGTTAGTTAAGGAGTATTACAAATCAGTACTTAGATTTCTATTTTTTGCTTACTTCATTTACTACAGACTTGTAATTGTTTATATTTTCGTTTGTAATATGTACAAGAAAATGTTTTATTCTATTGATTTTATTTTTGATCATGTCAATATTAATTTATTGTGAAAATCTTAGGAAAAATCAGTCCAGTTCATTAGAAAAAAGGTAATGACAATTTAGACCTTGTTGATGGAACAATTTTAATCCCTGAATGTCACACTCACTTTAGAATAGGATTGAGGAAGAGATGAAGCGGAAGCGTTTAAGAACAATACCTGTTGAATCCATGGATGATGTAGGGAGAAATGAATTAGAAGAAGATGTAGGGAGACTGCTCTTCTAAATGATAAATGTCTTTCCTCTTTACTTCTTTGACACTTAATGAAGATTTATGGAGAGAGTACTAATGAATAATCAAATTGTCTTAAGGGTTGATGGAATGCCCTTTATATAGTAGACTTTGTGACATTTCATTTAGGGACCACACCCTTTCAAGCTTTATGATAATAAATTACCTTTTTGCCCATCACAATTAGGTAATATATATCCAGGAATTCTACACATTTTATTATCAACTATACTTTATAATTTAATATTATAATCATAACTTTATGAATGGAAGTCTAAATGACTTGTGTTGCAAGCCATGTCCTTACAATCTCCCACTTGGGTTGCAAAACAAAGTCCTTCCTTTAATTTATGATCATAACATAAATGACAACCCTTATGTGCGCACTTTATTGTCATTTATAACAATCTCGTCCATTAGCCATAAAAGTATAGGACTAAAGGGGCAGTCGTTGTAATTGATTCGCAACTAAACCCACAATAATCACGTATACAAATCCAACTAAATGACATAGATCAAAGTATAGATGTGTAGCATGGAATCATAATGAATATATACATATTCTTCCAACTAGTCCAACTTAACCAAATGAGATCAAAACTTTAATTAATAGAACAATTAATGAAAGAACAACACAAACTCCCACTATACTAAATGTTATCAAAAGTTGTTACACCCATATGAGCAACATGCTCGTGAAACACTGAAGATGATAACTCTTTCATAAATTGATCCTCTAAATAGAGTTTGTTTCTATAAGTTGTATCCCTTTCGTTCATGTTGTACTCTTTTCTTTATAACAAGATAATTAATGTCTAAATCCATAAACTCTTGTTAGAGTACAGAACTGCTACCTGATAGTCATTTCTTAATTGGTCTCTCGACACTTGTTTTGACAAATCACAGTCCATTAAAACATATGTAGTCATATATTTAACTAATGTCGGAATACCTAATGATCTCAGGATGATCCGACTTCAAAACATAGGCATGTAGTTCTTTAGTGTTTTGTAAATACTTCTATCATTCTTTTGGCTGCTACTTAATGTTCTTTCCGGATTGCTTTGGTATTGACAAAGCATCCCAACGTTGAATGTAAGATTTACGTATACATTAAGCTTCCTACTGCTGATGCAAAGAGGGAATTTTCCATATACTTGGATTCAAAATTTTCCTTTAGGACACTGTTTGAGACTAAGAATGTCTCCTTTAAAATTAGGGGTGTCATGTGGTTTACAGTTTTGCATGCTAAACCTTTTGTAATACCTTTCCATATGGCCTTTTGTGATAATCCTAAAACATATCGTGAGCGATCACGGTGAATTTGGATTCTTAATACAAAGATGCCTTACCAAGATATTTCATTTCAAATAAGAAATTTCTTTCCTTAATAAGGTTCATATCATTACTAGCAAGCAAAATATCATCCACGTATAAGACCAAAATTATAAATTTACTCCCACTGAACTTATGGTATACTTAATATTTACCAAGATTCATTTCAAAACAAATGAAAGAATAACTTGGTTAAATTCTAAATACCATTAATGAGAAGTTTTACTTAAGTTCATAAATGAATTTCTCCATATAGATAGTTTCCTTAATGTCTCCATTAAGAAAGGTTTTCTCTAATATCCATTTAATGAAGCTTAAGATCAAAGGTGCTACTAGTGCCATAATGATCCTAAGGAGCTTTTAGAAGATACCGGAAAAGTGTTTCTTTCTTTATAATCAATACCTTTCTTATGAGTTAAATCTTTAGCAACTGGATGGGCTTTATATCTTTCAACATTACTTTGTGAATCCTTTTAGGTCTTAGAGACCCATTTATAGGTTTCACATCCTTATGTAATGAAATAAGATTCCAAACGTTGTTATCTTTCAAAAGATTGTAACTCTTTATTAATGGCATTAATCTTCTTATGAGAATTAGGACTATTGATGGTTTTATGGAAGATAAATAGATTATCTCCCACTATACCTAAGTGTCCTTTATTCTCGACAAGATACACTTAATGAATATCCGGAATTGCATTCCTTCTTACTCTATTTGATCTCTATAAGGGCACCGGTTCTTACTAATTTTGAGGTTGTTGAATTTCCTTATAGGGAAATCATATTTATTTTGAATTATATGTTCTTCTTGAATGTCAAGTTCAAAACTTGATATCCAATTGGAACTATGGGAAGTGGTATATAAATGGATTCCATACAAATGAATTCCTCTTCCTTTTCAAATTCAAAATATTACTCCAAATTCTCCCACTAAATTCAACATCCTTAAAAGAACTTAGCAATTTGTTGGGGAATTGGGGGGATCACCGCATCCACTAGCCCATACTAGCAGTCATTAATATGGAGAAAATAATCAACACATGAATAATATGAAAGAACAGGAACACCATAATTTGTTAACCCGGTTCACCACCACCACGTGGCTACATCCGGAGGCCCCAAGCCAGGATATCACTATAATAATATGTTTGATTGTTACCATTTACATATGCACTCACACAGATCTAGCATAGTAACTCTCCATGAACAACCCTCTCCTACATATTATTATCTCTCCCCAAGAACACACAAACAATATGAATATGGCCGGGTTGTAGGATCGCCCCCCATGGCTCTCCTAGGCCCCCAGCCCCCTCCTACACACTATTTTGTGCTCTCTCTTGATATCCTAACTCTCTCCTTTTGGGTACAAATATTATGGTGGTAGTCACAATATATTTAGAGGGATACAAAACCTATTCCTGATCAAAACCTAATTCACCCGGAGTCCTTGAGACGGAAGGAGTATAACAATTCTTTTCATCCAAGAATAGTACTCCACGTAAATTGGGAATCCACTCCAAATAAGAAACCGATTCTTATTTAAACAAAGGTTTCCTTTTCCACTTTAACTCCTTCCACGCAAAGTCTCCTCTCCGACCCCGACTTCCTGCCGTCTGCTACACCAAGCGCCCGCTTGTCTCACACCAGGCGCCCGCCTGGAATTGTTTTCCATCCGGCTGAAGTTACTGCCAATTCAGGCGCCCGCCTGGTCCTCCCCAGGCGCCCGCCTGCTCCTCCTTCAACTTCGGTTTTGACCTTCTCCTTGGTTTTGACTCCAATCCCAACATAATTCTCGTTTTTCAAAACGTTCTAACTTTCGGGTTGTAAAATTTATATATCCCCTAGTTCTCTCGGCTTACCCCATGAATAACTACTAATAATATTATGTCTAACTTGCCCTTAGTAGACTTATAAAGTCTATCCTTATGCTAGACAACCCCATAAATGAATATGATTTAAGGACGAATAAGGAACGCGTCCTTAAATCATTAAGGGTTTATATTAGTAGCCTTAGAGGGAGCTTTAATGAGAATAAATGTTGCGGTTTTAACGTATCGCCCATAATGAGTGAGGTAAGAGAAGTATAAAACATACTTATTACCATATCCTTAAGGATCTCAATATGTCTCTATTACAATATTCATACTAGGCGTACCTGGCTCATTGTAGAGAGAGATAATCCCACACTCTTTCAAAATAGCGAGTAAAAAGGACCTAGACGTTGTTCCTTTTAACAATCGTTCCAAAGATGTATACACCATCATGAATGACCCTAATGTTCTTAATAGTCTTCAAAGTTGATTTCCAACTTTGTCTTTATAAGACTTTTACAACGTCCAAACTCAATATTTTATGAAGCAAATAAATGTATTCAAACTAAGAGTTAGTCATTTTGAACATAATAACTATTGTTGACCTTTTCCATGAAGGAATAATTAATGGCCTACAAATATCCGAATGCATTAGTTCATTGAGACACTTGATGCTCTCGAGAATACTATAATGTTTGTAAATTTACTTTAAGGCATTTAATGCAAAAGTATTTTCCAAATTATCAAGTTTGTTTAAGATTTTCCTTTAACATAGGCTTATCAATTTTCCTCTTGGAAATATGACCCAAATGCCTATGCTTTAATAAAATATAAACTTTACTCGATAACTTTTGCTTTCTTTTTTTTGGTTTTGGTTTCATTATTTAAGGGACACATTTATTGTTTGAATAATGTCAAGTAAATAAAGAATACTTGACAAAGTACTAGTACCAACAACCTTGGAATTTAAAAAATAAAGATCACAAAATGAACAAAATAACCTTCTTTATTCAATATTGTGATATATATATATATATATATATATATATATATTAAATTCCGTTCAAATGACGGTACAACAAATGTATTATTTATACAAACAATACTTAGTACTTAACAATAACTGAAAAGGAGTCCTTATGCCTAAAACTTTAACCGGATTCCCAGCTCCCATATAGATGAATCTCTCATCTTTACTGGTTCTTCGGTAACTCAGGCAATCCTACACAAACATACTTATGTGAGTTGTTGTACAAAAATCAACCACCATGTATATGTAGGGATTGAAACCAAATTTAGCCTTAATACAATACAAACAAGACCAAATGACATACCTTTCTTAGCACGCCAAGCGTGATACTTAGGGCAGTCGAACTTCATGTGTGTAAGGTCCTTGCAAAAGAAGCATTTATTTTCTTTATGATCATTGGATGATCCCTTACGCTTCTTTTTACTTGCAACCGCAATGTCCTTCCCTCTTCTCTTTGTCCCGTGAGAAGAGGTAGATGCCAAACATCCCTCAATCATATCAAGGTATGTTTTAGCATCAACGTCCTTGGAGACACCGTCCAAAATGGTCTCCGGGACAACTATATTCATGATTATTAGGCTCACGCGGTTGGAGCGTTCCCACTTCTCATTATTTAAGCAATCTTCTTGAGTGCTTATATCAGAAAGAGGAAGAGGAAACGGTTCCCTTAATGCGTGATCTATGTCCATATAGCCTAAGATCATTATCAATTTATTTTTCCAAGTTTTAAAATTAGTCCCGTTAAGCATCAGTAAAGTACTCATAGCAGTAATCACGGATGAAGCAATAAGTAAATCTGTTGGGTTTTTGAGAACAAAAAAGAATGAAAACAAAAACATGAATAAGAAACTACAAAATGAAAGATGATTAATTATATCAACGAAATCCATCAATAAGACAATCAACATGACATCAAAACTAATCTTTGGATTGCGAGTTGACTCATAAATGATTGCCTTAGGTAACAAGCAATTTGAACTTATATTTTAATAAATACTTAATCTTCCTTTGGGCCGACATAAGTACCTAAGAAAATATCCTAATGTTCATTTTATTTGTTACCACATGAATGCCTAAGTTTAGTCAAATGTCAAGATCTTCTTTGGAAAATTCAAGTCATTCACATATTAACTTAAACATTCAACACTTTAATAATTTTGCATTTAAATAACGTTAATCACTTGGGTGATAATATTATTTAAACAATGAATAAAATTATTTAAGCATATAATTAATCAGGGCTTTAAGGTTTGAAAAATGAATGTTTTTTGTTCAAGAGAAAACAACAAAATAATGCAGAACTTGATTTTCTTTCGACATACTTAGCACGACCGTGCCAAACAAAGGGCACGACCGTGCCAAAATATGGGAAAAAACAAGTTTTCACGGTGCAGATAGCACGACCGTGCTAAATAATAGACACGACCGTGCCAAACGAAACGGTCCGACCGGATTAAACAACACACCTGTCCGGACCGGCACCACTGTACACACCGGTTCAAGGTAATTGAGGCGCACGGCCGTGCCAAACAAAGAGCACGACCGTGCCAAACAATCTGCACTTCTGAATTTTTGTCTAAATTTTCCTCAAAATCAAATGAATTGCAAGTGGATCCGCATGGTATGTACTTAAAACATAAAACCATGTTATTTAGGATAATCTTGCCTTTTAAAATTAATGGAATCAAGTGAGTAGATCCACATGGTATGCACAAAAAACATAAACCATGTTATGAAGGGATAGTCTCACTTGAACTTTTTAATGAACAAAACTTTCAAACCATTTTTCTTAATTTTAGATGAAGATCATCAGTACTTTATAAGAGTCCCTAATCAACATCAAAACCTTATGATTCAACAGGGAAAATGAATCAAAGTAAAGCATGAAAGCTTTCTTTAAAGAACTCAACTCAAACTAAAATGAGCGGGGCTCTGATACCAATTGATGGAACAATTTTAATCCCTGAATGCCACACTCACTTTAGAATAGGATTGAGGAAGAGATGAAGCGGAAGCGTTTAAGAACAATACCTGTTGAATCCATGGATGATGTAGGGAGAAATGAATAAGAAGAAGATGTAGGGAGAATGCTCTTCTAAATGATAAATGTCTTTCCTCTTTACTTCTTTGACACTTAATGAAGATTTATGGAGAGAGTACTAATGAATAATCAAATTGTCTTAAGGGTTGATGGAATGCCCTTTATATAGTAGAATTGGTGACATTTCATTTAGGGACCACACCCTTTCAAGCTTTATGATAATAAATTACCCTTTTGCCCATCACAATTAGGTAATATATATCCAGGAATTCTACACATTTTATTATCAACTATACTTTATAATTTAATATTATAATCATAACTTTATAAATGGAAGTCTAAATGACTTGTATTGCAAGCCATGTCCTTACACTTGTATCATATACCACCCTTCCAATTGAACCCTGGAGTTTTTTTCGCCACATCAGTCATTGAAGTGAAGAATGTTTGCCAGAGAATGTTTTTTGACAGAATTTGTTAAAAATTCAGTTAAATAACATATATGTCTTGCATGTGATTAACAGAATTGGATAGTTTGAATTATCAATAACGTTTAAGGGGTAAAATGACATATTTTTAATTTGCATACAAAACAATTATTGACATTTAAGTAAATAATTTATTTATTTCCATATAAGAAATTTCATATCTAATTTAAAATTTCTTCCATATACAACATTTATTATATTTAATATTATTAAAATAAATTATTTTGTGAATGAAAAAGATTTAGCAAAACTGTTTAATTTCAAAGAACATTAATAGTATCGTGAATATATATATATATATATATATATATATATATATATATATCGCACAGGGGAACTGGTCAATAATTTCCTGAAGAACAACGCAAGTCAGTTGACTATCTATGGGTATGATTTTTTGTGGCTTTCCCTCTCGTGTTGTCTTTTTTCTTATCAAAATGGGAGTATCTAATGGATATGAGGGTATCTTATTCCTTTTTCTGTTGCATTTGCAGCTTGTCAGCTTGTCCTGCTTACAGGAAGGACTGAGCGAAGGTGAACTTTGTGTATTTTTTCGGAATAATCACTTCAACACCATGTTCAAGGTCTGTTTCTGATTTTCTTGTTGCCTGCTGATTGATCATTTTTAGATTTCCTCCGGTATTTTCTAATTTATATATGAACATAT
The DNA here is from genome assembly GCA_026119855.1 of Campanula takesimana. Taxonomy (NCBI): domain Eukaryota; kingdom Viridiplantae; phylum Streptophyta; class Magnoliopsida; order Asterales; family Campanulaceae; genus Campanula; species Campanula takesimana. The sequence continues at coordinate 846,848 of JAOWBW010000511.1, read as the reverse complement.
TGTTTACTCATCTCTACAGTTTAATGGTGAATTATATATTCTCGCCACGGACCAATGTTATATGAATCAGCCTGATTTAGTGTGGGAGACGTTGAACGAGGTAAAAATTTTCCTCATATTCCTTGTATGGAGATATTCCTGGTATCTAAGGCTCCGTTTGTTTTCCGGAAAATATTTTCCGCATTTTCCGGTGTTTGTTAAGCACCAGAAAATGGAGAAATGAGTCGTTCTTGCGTATAACGCGTTCTACACTAGCTTAGTGTAGAACATGTTTTCCTCAAATAAGGGTTCTTGGGCAGGCACTTTCTGATAATGTAGGAGGCACTTTTCAATATTTTTACAGCAGACACTTTTTTGGGGACTTTCACGGCAGGCACTTTTTTACCTTAGAGAAGACACTTTTTTTGGCACTTGAAAAAAAAAAAAAAAACCCAGCAGGCATGTTTTCTCAAAGCAGGCACTTTTTTACCTTAGAGAAGACACTTTTTTGGCACTTGAAAAAAAAAAAAAAAAAAAAACCCAGCAGGCACTTTTTACCTTAGAGAAGGCACTTTTTTTGGCACTTGAAAAAAAAAAAACATGTTTTAAAACTCAAGCAGACACTTTTTTACCTTAGAAAATGCACTTTTTTTGGCACTTGAAAAAAAAAAAAAAAAAAAAAAAAAAAAAAAACCAGCAGGCATGTCAAAACATGTGCTTTCTCTAGCGTTAAAATCTGCCTGCTGTAATATTGAAAAATGCCTCCTACAGTTTCGAAAAGTGCCCGGTGAGTTTTCATGAGTTTCAGTTATTTACATCAATGCCACCGGTTTTTTACGCAAGCTAATATTTACAAGTTTGCCACCGACTTAAAAACACGTTTTACACTAAGTTAGTGTATAACAGGTTTTTCTCAAGATTTTGTGTGGAGAAATTGTTTTCCCCCTTTTCTAAGGAAAACGTTTTCCTTACCTCCACCTAAGGAAAACATTTTCCGGAAAATAATGATGACACAAAATTATTTTTGAACACTCCTCCACCTCCGCCTCGCCCCTTTCCCACCCCCACCCAAAAAAAAAAAAAAAAAAAAAAACTTCTTTTCACGCATATTAAAATTATTTTTGAACACTCCTCCACCTCTGCCTCGCCCCTTTCCCACCCAACACCACCCATCCCACCTCCCTTCAAAAATTTTCTCATATTAAATTATTTTTTGCCCATATGAAAATATTTTCCTTAGATTTACCAAACAACCAAAAACATGTTTGTCATTTTCCGGAAAACATTTTCCGAGAAATCATTTTCCGAAAAATGTTTTCCCCAAAACAAACGGAGCCTAATTCATGGTTGTTTCAGACCAACGGGGATACCATGTTCGTGACTGGTAAATTTAAAGAATTTAGGGTAGACGATCTTGGAAACAGTTCATGGAATGAGCATAATGCTATGGCCAATACAGCGGTATGTGGATCTCTATACATTTTGAAGTTTCTCATATGAACTGACATGAAACTCACTGCATTTACTGTTTCTCGGGACTACCTTTCTAGCTTTGAAAAATCTACAGAAGCGCCCTCTGGTTCCAAGTAAAGATCTACTTCACCCTTCCCCCCCCCCCCTCCTCCAAAGCTCTTCTTCTTCTTCTTCTTTTTTATTTTTTTTTAAACACTTCTTGAATTTAAGAATATGTGATAGACTTTCTGGTGGCTCATCTTTTCAGTTGGAAATTCTAATATTTTGTGTTAGTATTTTGTTTCATTTATTTTTTCCAAAAAAATCTTCTGCCTTTTCTTGGTGAGGTTAATTTTGATTCCAAAAGTGATTTTTTGGAGCAAGATATAGTACTTTATATTGCATTAATTTCGTGTTTGATTAAAAATTCTCTGAAAAGTTTGAGGCTGGAGTTAATAAAATTCAGTTTCTTTTACATTTCCGCTCACTTATTAGGGAATATCCATATTCAATCTTTACGTATGTTTATTAGTAGCATCTAAAAGTGGGCACCTATTAATTTAATTATTTTATTCTTGTAGCTCAAGCATCGCTGATAAACGGTCTAACAAACCACCTGTCCTAACCAGTAGAGTGGATATTGAGAACGCAGTTTATGAGAAATATGGTAGGTCACTAAGAAATAGTTGGCTGCAGCATGGCGTTTTAACTGCAATAAGAAACCAACTAAAATGCAGTAAGTGTACACTAATCTTAATTTTTATGCATGCCGAGTAGTACTCCGTCCGTCCCAGTTTAAGGTTCTTAGTTATTTTACTATTTGTCTGAAGAAATTTGAACAATAATTATATGTTAACCAAATTATTTTAATGAAAATCTAAAACTTGTTATTGATAGTATACATAATGGTGTACCAATAACGAGTTTTAGATTAACAACAAAAAAACTAAGAACCTTAAACTGGGACGGAGGTATTATAAGTTTGTGACCAATATTGATTCTTATTTTTTTATTTTTATTTTTATTATTCAGGTTGTTGTTATGATTTCACTGTACTGGATTCCATGGTAGCAAATTTTTTGAAGAATTTGAAAGCTTAGCTGGAGGCCCAAAGGACAGCCGCTGAAAAGAAGAAGGGCACGGCCTGAGACCCTACTAGCTCCTCGGCATCTAGTGGACTGTCTACCAGATCCAGAGGACGATATAATGGTGAAGATAGATCAACAAGGATGCTTTGAGGCCAAGTTAACAACCGCCTTCAACTTTGCCAAAAAGTACGGTATACTCGAGGAAAAAGAGTACAAGTATGAGGGGAAGCGAAATAATTGCTGCAAATGCGACCAAGTAGAGGTAATTTTATTTACCACTTTAATAAAAAAAAATTTGTAATACTCCCTTTGTCCCGGAAAGATACTCCCTTTGTCCCGGAAAGATAGTCCCTCTTTTTTCATTGTTCCTACGAATGAAATTTGTGCAATAATTTTCTTAAAATTTACAACTTGTATTGATACAACATTATAAATACTATCAATATCAATTTTTAGATTCTTATTAAGATAACTAAAAGAAGCTTAAATTATTGCTCAAAGTTCATTCGCAGGAACAATGAAAAAGGAGGGATTATCTTTTCGGGACAGAGGGAGTATTACAAAAAGACAAAAACTTATGTGAGAACACTATGACCCGTCTCATGGATGAGACGGGTCATTTTGACCCATAACCCGGCCCATTGAACCAGCTCCATGACCCAGGGGGTGACTCTGCCACGTGGCAGCCTCTCATAGGCCCAATTTTTATTTTATTTTTTTGCTTTTAAAAAAAAAAAAAAAATCGGTTTGTCAAAAGTAATAGTTACTATAACTTAATGTAATGACTGTATACATATAAAGTAACAGTTTGTATACATAAAAGTAATACATATATACAGAAAAATAACAGTGTTTTTTTCTATGTTTTCTTCGTTTGCCAAAAGTAATACTTATTACAACTAAAATGTAACGAACGTGTTACTTATATGTAATAATGTTTATACATAATTGTAACACATATGTATAGAAAAAGTAATAATTCAACCATTTACATTTTTAGAGCTAAAAACACTTAATTAGTGTTACATGTAAAAGTATTACATTATCTATAGAAATATGTTATAATTTCTTTTATTAAAGTGCTACATTTACTTGTACAAACAATTACATTCATATATATGAGTTGTTACTTTTCAAATGTTACTTTCTTTCAAAAAATTAAATCAAAATACACAATATATTACATTTTTGCAAAAGCATTATTACATTTCAGTATAAATGATAATTACATTTAGATATTGTTTGGGTTACATGTAATTATAGTTAGTATTACATTTGAAAAAATGGGTAAAACGAGCTTTTGTTTTTGTAAAACGGGTGTTACGTTTACTTATGAACAATGTTACTTTATATGTATATAGTCATTACATTAAGTTATGGTAGCTATTACTTTTGGTAAACGACGGAAAAGCCTAAAAAATAATATAAAAACTCAAAAAAAAAATGGACCTATGGGAGGCTGCCACGTGGCGGGTTATGCCCCATGGGTCATGGGTCGACCCGTCTCATAGATGAGACGGATCCCCTTGTTCTCATGGGAGACCACCGCTTACAAAAATATTTTTATTAAAGTGGTAAATAAAATTACTCTACTTGGTCGCATTTGCAGTGATTATTTCGCTTCCCCTCATACTTGTACTCTTTTTCCTCGAGTATACCGTACTTTTTGGCAAAGTTGAAGGCAGTTGTTAACTTGGCCCCAAAGCATCCTTGTTGATCTATCTTCACCATTATATCGTTCTCTGGATCTGGTAGACAGTCCACTAGATGATGAGGAGCTAGTAAGGTCTCACGCAGTTGCACGACAATGCCCTTCTTCTTTTCAGCGGCCGTCCTTTGGGCCCCCAGCTTAGCTTTCAAATTCTTCAAAAAATCTGCTACCATGGAATCCAGTACAATGAAAGCATAACAACAACCTGAATAACCAAAAAAATAAAAATAAGAATCAATATTGGTCACAAACTTATAATACATCCGTCCCAGTTTAAGGTTCTTAGTTTTTTTTTTTTTTTTGTTAATCTAAAACTCGTTATTGGTACACCATTATGTATACTATCAATAAAAAGTTTTAGATTTTCATTAAAATAATTAGGTTAACATATAATTATTGTTCGAATTTCTTCAGACAAATAGCAAAAATAACTAAGAACCTTAAACTGGGACGGACGGAGTACTACGCGGCATGCATAAAAATTAAGATTAGTGTACACTTACTGCATTTTAGTTGGTTTCTTACTGTAGTTAAAACGCCATGCTGCGGCCAACTATTTCTTAGTGACCTACCATATTTCTCATAAAACGCGTTCTCAATATCCACTCTACTGGTTAGGACAAGTGGTTTTTAGACCATTTATCATCCATGCTTGAGCTACAAGAATAAAATAAATAAATAAATAAATAAATAAATAGGTGCCCACTTTTAGATGCTACTAATAAACATACGTAAAGATTGAAGATGGATATTCTCTAATCAAGTGAGCGGAAATGTAAAAGAAACTGAATTTTATTAACTCCAGCCTCGAACTTTTCAGAGGATTTTTAATCAAACACGAAATTAATGCAATATAAAGTAGTATATCTTGCTCCAAAAAATCACTTTTGGAATCAAAATTAACCTCACCAAGAAAGGGCAGAAGATTGTTTTGGAAAAATAAATGAAACAAAATACTAACACAAAATATTAGAATTTCCAACTGAAAAGATGAGCCACCAGAAAGTCTATCACATATTCTTAAATTCAAGAAGTGTTTCAAAAAAAAGAATAAGAAGAAGAGCTTTGGAGGAGGGGGGAGGGTGAAGTAGATCTTTACTTGGAACGAGAGGGCGCTTCTGCAGATTTTTCAAAGCTAGAAAGGTAGTCCTGAGAAACAGTAAATGCAGTGAGTTTAATGTCAGTTCATATGAGAAACTTCAAAATGTATAGAGATCCACATACCGCTGTATTGGCCATAGCATTATGCTCATTCCATGAACTGTTTCCAAGATCATCTACCTTAAATTCTTTAAATTTACCAGTCACGAATATGGTATCCCCGTTGACCTAAAACAACCATGAATTAGATACCACGATTATCTCCATACAAGGAATATGAGGAAAATTTTACCTCGTTCAACTTCACCCACACTAAATCAGGCTAATTCATATAACCTTGGTCCGTAGCGAGAATATATAATTCACCATTAAACTGTAGAGATGAGTAAACAATATGTTCATATCTAAATTAGAAAATATCAGAGGAAATATAAAAATGATCAATCAGCAGGCAACAAGAAAATCAGAAACAAACCTTGAACATGGTGTTGAAGTGATTATTCCAAAAAAATACACAAAGTTCACCTTCGCTCAGTCCTTCCCGTAAGCAGGACAAGCTGCAAATGCAACAGAAAAAGGAATAAGATACCCACATATCCATTAGATACTCCCTTTTTGATAAGAAAAAAAGACAACAGGAGTGGGAAAGCCACAAGAAATCATACCCATAGATAGTCAACTGACTTGCATTGTTCTTCAGGAAATTATTGATCAGTTTTAATCTTTTAACCCAACCGTCTCCTCCACTATAGAGCCACAGACCACCACAAACTACGACCATCAACAAATACAGCCGCACAAACACTAGCCAATGCAACCTAAAACCAGGGCCGGCCCAAGGAGTGGGCAGGTGCTCGCCCAGGGCCCATAAGGGTAAGGGGCCCAAATTTTATAGTTATGTGTATATATTGTATAAGTCATATTTATTAATTATTTTAAAGTAATTTTTTAACACTGATGTTTACTAACACAATTAGTAAAAATTTACAATCTAAGTATATGTGCGTTAATGTTGCATTAAAAAAATTAAACATTGTGTGTGTGTCTGTATATATATATATACATACACACCGAAGCCCGCTGACATCAGCAATGCCACTTGACATATTCTTGTGAAAATTTTACACTGCAACTATTACTATTTTTTGTATAATTTCATTTAGTTATTGAGCGTAACAAATTTACATATACCCAATAAATTTAATCCTAAAGATGAAGGCGGTGCCAATTTAGTATTTAATATTTATATACGTCCCGATTTAAATAACTTTTTTTCTCAATAATGATTCTCTTAATGATTTTTTAACCATTTTTTTCATATTTAATTTTGTACTTGCAAAATTAAAAGTTTAAAAATAGATAGAAAGAATATATATGTATTTTTACTAATAAAAGTCATTTTTTTGAGTCAGTCTTATGAAAAACCTGTTTTACACTAAGAGATGTGAAAAACGTATTTACACTAAGAGATTTTTTTTTACATCAAAAGATGAAAACAAATTTTACACTAAAGCGAGTGTAAAACAAGTTTTTCTCGATATTTTCACCAACTTTTTAGAGTGTCATTAAATAATAAGGTCCTTCATTTTTTACATAAAGATAATTAAATTGCTATGTTAAATATTTGATTATAAAAACTACGAGTAACAAATACAAACAATCTAATATTTATGGTTATAATAGCATTTGATTTTTAACATTCAAGATAAGTGTTTATTTTTCAGTTTAAAAATATATTTTTAAAAATGTTACATCCTCTGTGTTAGTTTAAAGTTCTCAAATGACATTTATTTATCAATATCAAACATTAATAAAAATGAATTTTTTTAAATGAGTCACACTTATGAAAAACATGTTTTACAATAAGATATAAAAAAATTTGTTTTTCATAAAAGATGATAAACAAGTTTTTCACTAAAGCGAGCATTTAACAAGTTTTTAAGAAGATTTTCACTTTTTAAATAGTGACGTGCTGTGACTTTTGTGACTTTTTCATATATTATATGACATTTCTATATATTATCACAATCATCATTACTTTTAGAGTTATTATTGAAATTATAACTTTTAATATATTTACAATTCTTTTACTAAATTATATTAAAAAAAAATTATCATTGTTGTTATTTGTGCAAAACACGTACATCACACGGTTTCAAATATTTTATAACCATAATCATTTTTACAATATTATTGTTTTTTGTGCATTGCACGTGCATCACATTGTTTCAAAAAAAAAAAACAGTCGATCAAAAAAAATTGCTAAACAAATAATATTAAAGACCCTTAAATTTGACTTCGCCCCAGACCCATAAACTGTTAGGAACGGCCCTGCCTAAAACAACACCACAATATTTTAAATATAAATCCACAAATTTAGTAATTTTTAAATCAATTGAAAGAAACAATCCAGAGTCACAATCGACTTCGTCTCTCCATTTTCGATTTTCGTCCTTGACAAACCCACACAACTGAGATTGGAGAGACAATGAGAGAAGCGAGATTGGAGAAACAGATGCAAGCTTGGGATTTGGGTTCGATTTTGATTTCATAATGAAATCAAAATTGAAGATCGAAGAACGAAGAACTAGGGTTTAGAGAGAAGACTTGAATGAACCTAGAGATGTGTAATTTTACCTTGAATTTAACTTGGGTAGAAATGGGTGGTGTGAGACAGAGGCAGAGGCGTGAATGATGCCGAGGTGGGGATGGAGTGGTCTTTGCGGCGCTTTTGTAGAGAGAGCGAGAGAGATGAGGTGGGGATGTCGAGGTGGTTGTTGTAGTGAAAGAAGAGAGAGGAGGCCTTGGCCTGTGTTTGGGTTTTCATTCCCAGATCTATAGGTTATGATATACTCCCTCCGTCCCACCACAAGTTAGACCAACTTGTGGGACACAATAATTAAGAAAAAATTAATGGATGTGTGGTAGAAAATGAAGAGAGATAATGAGTGGGGTAATAGTAGCGTTGGTTGAATAAACTGAGCGGTGAAAAATGAAGAGATAGAATGAGTGGGGTTAAATAGTGGGGTTGGTTGAATATAAATATATTAAAACATTTCCATTTTGAGCAGTCTCACTTGTGGTGGGACGGACTGAAAAGAAAATTAGTCTCACTTGTGATGGGCCGGAGGGAGTAGATAGTAATCTTTTAGCCTTTTTTTAATTTAAAGAAAAAGAGTAAAGATGGGGGTTTTCTGAATTAAAAACTTATATTTTGTCTGTGATGTGGTTGGGTTATTATCATGGTGGTTAGGTGGTGATCATAGTGGTTGCAAGTGGTGGTCATATAGTGGTTGTAGGTGGTGAGGATGGAAGCTTTTGAGCATGGTTGTATGAACATGGGTGTAATTATTTTTTTAAAAAAAATTATTCATTGTTTGGTTATTGTTTAACTTATGTTTTGTACTAAATTAAAATTATAAAATTGTATTTAAACTAATATTATCTTAATTTTTTATATCTAACTATTTATTTTTTTAAAGCAAGAAATTATTACTTGTTTACAAACTTTCTTTACGGTTTTTAAAGACTAAAAAGGGTAAATTTAAAATAACTATATTTATTTTTTTAAAATATAAATGATAATTTGTTGGTGTTAAAGTTTTTTTATTTAATATTTAAAACATTATCCTTCCAAAGAAAAATTAAAAACTATTATGGTTTTTAGTCTTTTTGCTTTTTGGAATTTTCATTAAGCCTCTTAAAAGAGATATCAACTTCAAACTAACTAATTTGTTAATCGCGTGCTTGGCACACAAGTACTTAACAAGATTTTTAACATCAAAACGACGTTAACTGACCAACATTTTTCACTTTAAAGGCCTAATGTGGCGAAAAGACTTCATGTTTCGATTGGAAGGGTGGTATATGATTTCAGAGTGTAAATTGTCATTAACCCTTAGAAAAAACGTGTTTGTGAACAAAGTCAGCCGCGCGATGACATTTTTGTAAAGTGGTAATGACAATTTAAACACTAAAGTGATATATCACCCTTCCAAACGAACCCTGATGTTGTTGTTTTTTGGCCTGATGAGACCTTTATGTGAAAAATATTCGTCAGATAGGGTCTTTTTGATGGAATTCGTTAAAAACTCTATTAAAAAGCATGTGCCATGCATATGACTAACAGAATTGGTTAGTTTCAAGTTGAAATTTATTTCAAGGGGCTTAATGAAAATTTCAAACTTAATAAGGTTGAAAATCAAAATAATTATCAAAATATTTTTAAAAAAAATATTAAATAAAAAATAAAATCAAATAATTAAATTTTAAAATAAAATAAAGTATTATCACTATTTACAAGAAAAACTAAAGAATGTTACTAATTTTTTAACCTAGTTTTATGAATTAATTAATTTACTTAATGTAAGTTAACTTGAAATTGATAGTGTATTTAAGGAGGTATAATAAAATTATATTTTCTAATAATTAATTTAATTTAGTATATAAAAAACTTTTTAAATCAAATTTCATATTTTTGAAAAAAAAAAAAAAAAAAAAAAAAAACACTTTAATCCTTCCCAGTCTTCTTCATAAACTACTCCTCCATAACCAACCCATCGCCACCACCACCGCAGTCCCCACTATTGTATCCTCCCAATCATCTACAACCGAACTATACGGATTACCATCATTCCCAAATTCTAATTGTAAACCAAAGCAAACGCCCATCAACCTCCTTTTGTCATAATCCTAAATATACTTGTAAATCTTTTTCGGTTGAAAGGGAAAGGAAGAATATAACCCCCAATTTCCCACCAATTTCATTCATTTCATTTCCCTAACTTTCATAATCCCAACAAATTTCAGTTTCATCTTTATTATTATTATTATTATTATTATTATTATTATTATTATTATTATTATTATTATTACAGATTAAACCATGGGTTTAAAATCCCTCTTCAATCGCACCCGGAAGAAACGTCTCCCACCAATGCTTCAGACGTCTCCGGCAACCCAACACCAATACCTCACGGGCCACCTTCATCAACTCACGTGCCCGGATCGAGGAGGAGCTTGAACAGGTCTTCAAGAAATTCGACATCAACGGCGACGCCAAGATCTCTGCCTCCAAGCTGGGGTCCATCATGGGCAGCCTCGCCATCCTTCGACCGACGAAGAGCTGGAGAAGATGATCAAGGAGGTTGATTCCGAAGGAGACGGGTTCATCGATCTGACGGAATTTATCAAGCTGAACTCCAAGGACATTGATTCGACAGAGGTGCTGGAGAATTTGAAGGATGCCTTCTCTTCAAAACATAGACTTGGACTAACACTAAAAAACAAATGTACTGACATCAAAAAAAATATGCACCGGTCATCTTAAACGCTACAACCGGTCATTTTAAATACCATATAAACTTAAAAATATATGCACCAGTGATGGATGTGTTTTTACCCATCCAAATCATATACTTCTATGACTTATTAGATGCTCAACATTGGGTGTTTTGATGGTTTTTTGAGTGTTTATGAGTATATGAAAGGAGCGAAAGAATGTATGGATTCATTTACGTTAAAGTGCGAAAAGGAAGGATAAAGAACGGACCAGAACATAAAGATAAAGAGATGTGACTGTTGGGTTGTGGAGACAAAACCTAGAAGGAAAAGGAAATTAAATTTGAGTCATATAAGGATTTAATGGGATTCCTTGTTTGACTATGTTGGAATTTAATTTTTCTTGGGATTCCTTGTTTAAGTGGAATTAGGAATTTAATTATTTCGGGTTTCCTACTTAGTTTAGGTTTTGGACGTGTTGCCTATATAAACCAAGTGATGGCCATAAACATTGAACACACACTAGAGAAAAATAGTCAGAGAGAATCTGTTAGTCACAAAGAGAGTCAAGTGAGTGCTAGCCCTTGGGGGTACTTAGGGGCATTCAATGGATGGGTTGAAGCATGTCTAGAGTGAGATGTGTGATGGGAGTGTTTACATGGAGAGGTTATCTCCTTGCTATATAGAGCGGTAGGCTTTATTGTAAACAGACACAGATTGTGATATTAGTGAAATATCCTGGCTTGGCAGTGCCCCCAGATGTAGTCATTGTTGTTGACGAACTGAGTTAACAAATATTGTGTTCTTTTCTTGTTGATTACTTTCATATTATTCGTATGCATGGTTGTTGTGTCTCAACATTATCAGAATTGTATGGGCAATAACTGCACGTATATACCATAATTCCCCAACAGTGACCTCTAAGTAATCAAGTCCATTGGATAGTACTCGAAAAGAGCTTTCCAACGATAGTTTACACGTCCAAATCGGAGTTCGTATGAAGAAGTTATGGCCTCCGAAAGTTTACACGACAAAAGTACAACAGCAGAACAAGACCAGGCGCCCGCCTGCTCCATACCAGGCACCCGCCTGGTATTTGGGCAGAAAATACTGTGGCCAAAACCCAAGTAAGCGCCCGCTTGACCAGGGACCTTAGGGGATTTTTTTTTTGGGGGGAATTAAAGTGCGCTGGCATTCCAAAACACATAAACTCGCGTTCTTAAACACATGTTGGCATTCTTAAAATGCACTAGCGATACTATGCCAGTATAAGTGTTTTGTTGTGTCTTTTCATGTCTTTTTTAATCACCAGTGAGAGTGTTTGTTGAGATCTGATCAGACCCGGTTTAAAATCACCTTTTTGACCAATGAAATGGAAAAAAATAATTTTTCATAAGACCAACTCTAATTTATTAAGATGAAAATATAATTTATGTACAAAATTTGTACTTAAGAAAAAAAGAGCAAGAAAATTATTTATGTACTTATTAACGACTCTCACTTTTTCATTTATTTTGAAGATCCTTATAATGAAATCTATATATATATATATATTAAAGTTGGCCAAAAGAGCTATGGTATTGACATGTGGACAAACAATAGAGAAAGCTTGCATTTGGAGAAGCCACATCAACAACATACTAATAAATAAGTGACTTTTCATTTTCTTTTCATTAGCTAATACTATTAGCTAATAATAATAGTTACTAAAAAGGGTAACTATAATAGTTAACTATAATAGTTAACTATTATAGTAACTATTACTATTATTTGTAATAGTTAACTATGATAGTTAACCATTATAGTTAACTATTACTCTTATTAGTAATAGTTACTATTATAGTTAACTATATTAGTTAACTATTACTATTAATAGTATTAGTTACAATACAAGTTAAATATTACTATTAATAGTATTAGTTAACTATAATAGTTACTATTATAGTTAACTATATTAGTTAACTATTACGATTAATAGTATTAGTTAACAATATTAGTTACAATACAAGTTAAATATTACTATTAATAGTATTGGTTAACTATAATAGTTACTATATTAGTTAACTATTACTATTAATAGTATTAGTTAACTATAATAGTTACTATATAGTTAATTATTACTATTAATAGTATTAGTTAACCTTAATAGTTACTTTATAAGTTATTTTTTACTATTAATAGTATTGGTTAACTATAATAGGCTACATACATTAACTATTACTATTATTAGTATTAGTTAATTATAATAGCTATTATATAAGTTAGATTATTAATTTTTAATATTAATTAATCATAATAGTTACTATATCAATTAACTATTACTATTAATAATATTATTTTATTATAATAATTATATTAATAATAATTATTATATAGAATAATCATTGCTATTAATATATATATATTAACCATTACTATCAATGGTATTAATTAATTATAATAGTTATTGTAATAATAGTAATCATATAGATTAATTTTTATTATTAATAGTATTAGTTAAAATGATAATTAATATATTAGTTAACTATGATTTTTTTTTTCAAATAATTCTCTTTTAAATCATTATCTACCTAAATGACATTTGGGAAACTTTATATACCAAAATGACCATTTTTTGTGAAATCGGCATTGGCATTGCCGACTTTGGGTTGAAGTCGGCACTACCAATGCCGACTTTAGGCTAAGCAAAATTCAACCGGATTAGGGTTAAGAAGAATTAGGGTTAACACGGGGGAATATTTTGGGAGTTTGATTGTCGGCCATTGTCTGGTAAAAACGGCATTGGCATTGCCGATTTCTGGGTGAAGTCGGCACTACCAATGCCGACTTCAGGACCGGTCAAAAACTCTTCAAAAGCGCCGCCTCCCCCTTCCCCCTTCCCCATTCTAACCATACCCTTCAAACCATCCCCATCTTCATCCATCTTCATTCAAACCAAGTCCCATCCCTATCTTCATCTCACTATATTGCTCAGAAATCCCTTTTTTTGTCAGAAGATCTTGTCAAAAATTCGAAATCATAAGATTAGTGCTATCATCTTTATCTTTTTCGATGAAATTAGAATATGTTAATTTGTTGAGTTTATAATATACATGTTAATTTGCTTATGTGATTTTGTATTAATTTAACAAAAAGCTATTTATTAAAAGTTGATGAAAATTCACATTATCGACTGAATTTCGTTAGAAAGTTAACAAAAATGGCCATTTTCTGTTAGAATATTAACTGATAATACATGTTAATTTGCTTATGTGATTTTATATTAATTTCGTTGGAAAGTTAACAAAAATGCCTACTTTCCGTTAGAAACTTAACTAAACTGTCCGAAATTTAACAGGTTTTGTGTTTTTCTGTTAAATATTTAACAAACAGCCCCTATTTTTATCAAAAATCCCATTTTCTGTCAAACAGTTAACTAAACTGTCAGAAAAGAGCCCTTTTTCAGTTAAATATTTAACGGGCCAGCCTCTTTTTTAAACGAATTTTAGTTTAATAGTTTTGTTGTTTGTTTCAGATGGACCAATATCATGATAACCAAGCATTTGTTGATCCTGGGCCGTTAGACGACTCCGTATTAAAATGGCAAGATAAACACCGGTCACGTTATATTTGGGCTCAACAAGAAGTTGAGAATATTAGATTTAGGCGCGGTCCGGAACCTCCTAAAAACTTGGATGTTAGGATTCAGAGTAAACTTTTAGATGTTGGGTTTTACGGTGTTTATAAACTAGGTTTTTTCAAATATAATTGGCATTTGTTAGAGGCTTTGGTTGAGAGATGGCGTCCAGAGACGCACACATTTCATTTGCCAGTTGGGGAGATGACCATCACCCTTCAGGATGTTGGAATTTTATGTGGCCTTCCTATAGACGGGGATCCTGTGATTAGTTCCCAAACCCATATGCAAAAATTGGAATGGGTTCAATTATGCCACGAATTACTAGGGATTGAACCACATGATGGCGTATTGAAGGGTGGTAGATTGTCTATTAAATGGATTATAGACGAACTGACTCAGTGGGATGAGCTTCCTGCAAATGCCCCGCCCGAATTGGTTAACCAGTATACTCGGGCATATATTTTGATATGCATAGGGTCACATTTAATGCCGGATACGAGTAATGTCTTAGTGAAACTCATGTACCTCCCACTGCTTAGGGACGTTGACACGATCGGGAACTACAGTTGGGGTAGTGCAATGTTAGCCTTTTTATATCGGGACTTGTGTGTAGCGACAAAGCCCGATGCGAAAAGTTGTGCTGGATTCTTAACAATTGTACAGGTATGTCAATTATATTTTCTTATATTATTGTAGTGAAGAAAATATGTTTTGCACGTGACACAAATTTTTTTCTTTATGTTATTTTTTTTTTAGCTTTGGGCTTGGGAACGGTTGTTGTGTTTACGACCCGTAAGGACACGTGGAGATGTCATTCTTCAGGATGCATTATCCCCATATGGTTGCAGGTATTCTAAAATAAATTAAATTTAAGTCCACATAATATTCTATGTACTTAATTTTTATTATTACACATTAATTTGTATGCCAAATTGCTCCATATGTAGGTGGCAATGTCCTTTATCATATACGCATCTTACCGTCCACAACTTGCGTGGATACCGGGATCAGCTGGCGTATTTGAATGACGATCAGGTTGAGTGGCAGCCGTACTTAAATGTCCAGGGTCCACCATATTGCTTCCAGGGACAGGCTATATGGAGAGCGAAGGTGCCCCTCATTTGCTTTGATAGGGTTGAGTGGCACCTTCCCGATCGAGTAATGAGGCAGTTCGGGATGTTACAGAATATCCCTGACCCACATGACACGAGTGATTACCTGCATGGACTAGATCGACGAGGTCGGTCAGAGGTTAATTGGCCTGAATTCCACATAGTTCCCATCGGAATGTGGAATCAACGGGCTAATTTGGTGGTGGCTGGGCAATATGGTACCGAGGATGTAGATTACACACATTACTATATGTTATGGTACCATAGGATTACACGGTTATTGATCCAGAATCCGAATGCTATAGAGGATGGGGGGTACAGGGCGCATGCTAGTCGTTATGAGGGTTTGGTAAGCTAAATAGTACATATTTACTTTAGTTCATTTTTATTTGTTCACAATTTATCTTATCGTTATAATTTATTCCTTTTTTGTTATTTTCAACAGATTCAAAACCTTCAGCGTGCATACATATCCAACGAGAATGCCATATCTGAGGTAGAGGGATACGGCATACGCTCACAAAACCTATATGTTACCCGTGGTGTCATCAGACAATCCTTATCATCTATTAGACAGCAGAAACGACTGGATGCCCTCCAACCTCCTCCCCCACCAGTAGATCGTGTTCAAGGGGTGCCACCGAGACGAAATCGGGTTCGTAGACGTGCTCAACACGTGCAGGATGATCCAGAGGTACATGTTGAGGAGGCAGTGAATGAGGGGGACAATGACGAGGAAGGGAATGATGAGGGCGGAGATAACGAGGATCCAAACACATTTACAGGACATGACGCTTTCTCCCAGGCAGGAAACTATGGATTCTCTCATACACAGATGGATTATACTCCAACTCCCCCGCCAAATTTTGGTTTTACATCATATGGTTCGGAGAGTGGGAGTGGAAGTCGAAGAAGAAGCGTTGACTATGCTCCAAGTCGACCTCTAGGGACGGGTGTCACATCGTATGCTTCTGGGAGTGGGAGTGGAAGGCGAAGCTTTCAAATGGATTATACTCCAACTCTACCTCCGATGTCGCTTCCGGAGGCTACACCTTTTGGTCACATAGACCCAACTCAGGAACCATCGCCATCTCGTCAAACTAACACATCACGAATAGGTCGTGTAATTTCTCGCCTTATGCCTAGGAGAGGTGGAAGGCCACATAATCCTCCTAACAATTACACCCCATCTGCATATCCCTGATGGATTTCCTATTTGACCGGGATGTGGTCAATAACTATTTGGATTGATGTAGTATTTATATGTATATAAATAAAATGGATATTTTGTGGAATTTTTGGATTAAATTTAGACCCTAAATATTGACATGGAATTTCATCACAAAAAATCAAACAAAAAAGGATTTACATAAACATCTCAAATAAATTTATCAGAACTGTCAAAAACGGCACTACCAATACCGTTTTTATCAGAACTGTCAAAAACGGCACTACCAATACCGTTTTTATCAGAATTGTCAAAAACGGCACTACCAATACCGTTTTTATCAGAATTGTCAAAAACGGCACTACCAATACCGTTTTTATCAGAATACTTACCCTTTAAAAGGCTTGGTGACCTCAAAAACAAATTCATCCATTTCTCATCCATCTCTCTCAAAACTAATCTCTCTCAAAAATTTCTAACTGTCATAATGGATTCATCGCTCCCCCGCTGGTATCGTGGCAAACAACCTCTTTATGGTAATCCCGTTCAACACTCCGATGCTCAATCTAATCTCTCTCAAATCGAACGAGAGTTAGAATCTCCACTGTCTCGTATCATACCTGGTCCCGCTGGTATTGCAGCAGAGGCCGTGCGGCGGCATCACTCCGGAAAAGCTCATGTCTCTCAGGATCCACCCCAGTCGACCCAAGAGGCCATAAGGAGAAAGCTTGAAGAGCCGGAGGAGGATGAAGATTTCCAGCGCAAACCATGGCTTTCTGCAATGGATTATCTCACTGCAGAGGGTACATATTTCCCGTTGAGAACGATCAAGGAGAAATGCAAACAACATGACAGGGTGGAACAGGTATAATATTTTACATTAATTATAGTTAAGGTTGATATTTAAAAATAATTGGTCGTTATGTTTTTGTTTTATTAGGTTGTTGTTGTCGTGAAGGAGTGCAAACCAACTGGTTATGGCTCTGTTTCGGTGACTTTGAAGGATCCGACTGACACAATTGAAGCTTTCATTGCTGACAATACGCTCATGTATGAAAGTGACATAGGTGTTGGTGCTGTTCTAATACTTAATCAGGTATGAAATATTTTACTTAACATTACACTCCCTAAGGATATATTCCTTAACATTTTGTTCTAAATGTTTTGTTTTGTTGATCTATTAGGTTGTTGTCTTTGCCGTCACACGCTCCAAAAAACTACTTAACATTACACTTTCTAATGTTTCTAAGGTCTTCCCTAAAGATTGTTAAGTTAATGTGTTGGACATGTAATATATGGATTTGTGTCGGATTTACTACCTACCGGGATTTATGTAATATTTTCCTATGTGACCGGGCTGTGGTCACTGAATTTATTTGATTTTTGTTATATTTTCTATGTGACCGGGATGTGGTCACTGAATTTATTTATTTATGTAATATTTTCCTATGTGACCGGGATGTGGTCACTGAATTTATTTATTTATGTAATATATTCCTATGTGACCGGGTTGTGGTCACTGAATTTATTTGATTTTTGTTATATTTCCTATGCGACCGGGATGTGGTCACTGAATTTATTTATTTATGTAATATTTTCCTATGTGACCGGGATGTGGTCACTGAATTTATTTATTTATGTAATATATTCCTATGTGACCGGGTTGTGGTCACTGAATTTATTTGATTTTTGTTATATTTCCTATGTGACCGGGACAACAAATAAAAAACATTCACGAATAGTTAAATATATCACAAGTTCAAATATAATAACATCCACAAATACTTAAATATATTACAAGTTCAAAGTTCAAATAAAACAAACATTCACGAATAGTTAAACAAACATATTACAAGTACTAGAAAATAACATTTAATCTTCTTCCCTAAGAGTTGGACATCTTCTTTTAGTGTGACCTTCTACCTTGCATATCCCGCAACGAAACTTCCTTTTCTCCACCTGCCAATCCATCCTATTTCTAATCCGCCTTGATTTAGGTCTTCCTTGCTTCTTATCACGACGGTGCATCGGGTTAGGATAAAAACTTGGGACAAGATGATCTACATTCCAATAAGCCTCGTCATGGATCGGATTAAAAGTGCCCCTCCATGTATTGTAGTACGCCTCAAGACTGTAAAAGAAATCAACATAATTCAAACCGTCAATATGTTGGGCTTTAAAGCAGGCAAGACCATGCGAACAAGGGTAATGATATTGCACCCATTTGCCACAAGTGCATGTTCGAGGACCCAATTCCACCACTTGAACCCTTCCACCCCTTTCACCGCGTCTCCCCGTTGTCACTTGATAAACACCTGATGCAGTATTGTTAAATCTTCTAACATTATGATACCCAGCCTTCTTCAAGTTGAAGTCATACTTTTGTTGGACCCTTTGACTGAATAGTAGTCTCGCATTTACGTTGGGGTTATCAGGATACCCCCCTAAAGCCCTTATTGATCCCGAGAGTCTACTTTGAAAGTATTCCACACACCTATAGAAGGCCATCTCAACAATACCTGAAACAGGCATCCCACGCGCTCCTTTCATGACACCATTAAAAACCTCAGACAAATTGGTAGTCTTAATTCCGTACCTATATCCACCATCATGCGCCATTGACCACTTTTTAACATCCAAAAACTCAAACCATTTAACTGCCTCGCGATTGATGATACGAATCTGAGCCAAGTAATTTTTCATCTTCCGTTCCTGGGTGGCGCTAACAGCACGCCAAAAAAGATCTTTTAAGCCAACACCCTTATGAGCATAAAGGAAATTAGCTCGTAAATGCAACATGCACCACATGTGCACAACATCTCGTGGCCATCCGTTTTCTCCCACAGTGGCAAGGATCCCATTATGGCGATCAGATATCAAACAAACTTCACGACCCCTAATAACATGTCGGCAAACAAGATGTAAGAACCAAGACCAGTTTTCATGGTCCTCTTTTTCAACAAGAGCAAAAGCAAGTGGAAGTAAACTATCATTCGCATCAACACCCATAGCAATAAGTATTACCCCTTTATATCTTCCATGCAAGAATGTGCCATCAACAGAAATGACAGGACGGCAATGAGAGAATGCTTCCAAACAAGGGCCAAATGCCCAGAACACGCGGTCAAAAGAACCTGGAGGACCAGCGTCAGGACGGTTAGAAAACTGCACAATGGTTGAAGGGTTCCACTTTTGAATAGCTGCTAACAAACGTGGCAACTTTCTATAAGATTCGTCCCAATCCCCATATGCTTGAGCGATGGCTTTTTGTTTACCACACCATGCCTTCCGATATGAAACATCCTTACCGTACTTTGATTTTATATTTATCATGATAAGCTTAATCTTGTACTCTGGATCAGCCTTGACAAGATCGAAAACAAATCGTCCTATAAACTTAGCATCTAAATTAGGATGATCGCCGCTAACATCTGAAGCCAAGCAAGAATGTGGACCCTTGTACTTAGTTACTTCCCAGTACCCACCCTTCTTCAGACTCACATTCACATAGAAATTGCAGGGGAAATCTTTCACCAAACACTCAATAGCCCACTTTTGCGGTGTGCTCTTTCTCACCTTGAACCTCAAATTCTTCATAATATGGTACTTCTTTATTTGGTACTGCACATCAATCTTCTCTGCGAAGCGAATTCCTTTGGCGATTCCATCACCCTCCGCATTCCATTCTGCAAACTTGTATTCACTATTATCATAATTCTCTGACCTTTCACCAATATCACGGTAAAATGGATAGTCTGCTCTCCCATACATTTGATTATGCGGTTCACCTTGAAAAGTAACCATGTGTGCTCCTACATCACCACCTTCCCCATCATCACCCTCATTCTCGCTATCAGTTGGACTCGAACAATCTTCATATCCAGAATCAACATCAGAACTTATTGCAAGGATATGACCTTCATAGTCTGAGTCATCATCATTTTCACGTTCCTCTACCTCTTCCTCTTCCCCTTCCCCTTCCACTTCTGCTTCCACTTCCGGTTCCACTTCCGGTTCCACTTCCCCATGTGTTTCAAAACCACCAGTATATCTCTCAAGGTAGTTAACATTATTATCAAAAACTAAAAAATCCATGATAATATACAACTGCAAGCTACCTACCCCACCTAATTGAGCAGAAACATCAAACATGACTTTCATACACATATCATTCTCGACTTCAAACGGAATGTAACTTGCAAACCCATTACCCATCATATGAGGATATCTACAAATAACTTTCAACTTAGCATCTCTTGGATCTATATCAATTTTCTTATATAACTTCCTAATCAATTTTTCGTAACCCCAACGAGTTTTTGCCCTAAGTGGAAATTTCGGCCCCTGTTCAAGATTACTATCTGCAAACGGGTGTTCATCATCTCCTCCCCAGTAGCACATGAAAATAAGTGGAAGTCCACTCATATTTTCCCCTAAACAAATTAATTCAACAGTCAAAATATATATAAAAAAATGCAACAAATAACATCATTAAAATTTGTTACATTAAGAAAATTTCTTGATCTTCAAAAATTTATATGAAATGTCAAAAATTTAACTGAAATATGCATGGAAATTTAACTGAAATGTCAAAAATTTAACTGAAATTGTAAGAAATGTTAACAAAATAACAGTAAAAAATTGTTAATGTAATACATTAAGAAAGTGTAAATCATATATGCATGGAAATTGTAAGAAATGTTAACAAAATAACAGTCAAAAATTTAACTGAAATATCAAAAATTTAACTGAAATATCAAAAATTTAACGAGTTTTGCGTTGGATGTTAAATGTTTAAAGGACAACACATCTTTTTTTTTTTTTTTTTTACTGAATTATAGTTTAATAACTCTAGTTTGCATTCACATTATACAAATAAAAACATATAACAAAGATTAAAATGTACCTTAGATGCTTGAATCAAATTCACCAAATACAACTTTTGAGCTTTCAACTTGAAAGGGAGAGAGAAAAAAAAATGAAAGATGAGAATCAGATATTAGAGAAGTTTGTGTTTTGAATATGAAACGAGTGAAAACTTCTGAAGCCAGTCGCGGGTGTTTTATGGAGGCCTAAAGTCGGCATTGTGGATGCCGACTTCAGAAAACCCTAGTCAAAGTCGGCATTCCCATTGCCGATTTCTGCCAAATTGCAGACTCCCAAAATATTCCCACTTTGACCCACTTTAACCCACTTTGACCCTTTAAACCCTAATCCGGATTTTTGCTTAACCTAATGTCGGCATTGGTAGTGCCGACTTCAACCCAAAGTCGGCAATGCCAATGCCGACTTCACAAAAACTGGTCATTTTGGTATATAAAGTTTCCCAAATGTCATTTAGGTAGATAATGATTTAAAAGAGAATTATTTGGAAAAAAAATCAGTTAACTATAGTTAAAATATTTTTTAAGACATAGTATTGGTTTCCCGTGCAAAGCACGGGTTACCCGCTAGTAGAGCCGTCAATTCGGGACCGTCCCATCGGGATGTCCCGTCCCGCTATATATATGGGACGGGACAGTATATTCTTATCCCGAAAAAATGCGGGACTATTCGGGACGTCCCGTATGGGACGCGGGACAAAACGGGATGGGACGGGACGGGACGTCCCGTATTTTTTTGAAAAGAAAAAAAAATGGTTACATAGTTATTAAAAAATCGAGCTTGCAAGGTTGTGGAAGTTTCTACCTCCAAGACTGGCAAGCACGGTCATGCTAAGTGCCATTTTGTTGCCATTGACATTTTTAATGGCAAAAAGCTTGAGGATATTGTACCTTCATCCCATAATTGTGATGTCCCTCATGTCAACCGCACCAACTACCAGCTGATTGATATTTCTAAGGACGGATTCGTGAGTTTGCTGACTGATAATGGTAACACCAAGGATGACCTTAAGCTCCCAACCGATGAGTCCCTGCTCTCCCAGATTCAGGATGGGTTTGCAGAAGGGAAAGACCTTGTCGTGTCCGTTATGTCTGCAATGGGAGAGGAGCAGATCTGTGCGCTAAAGGACATTGGCCCTAAAGATTTTTGCTGGATCCACAACCTTATTTAATATCAGAATAATTTATGTTTCACTTGCATTATACTTATCTATGTGATCATTAAGAAAACATGATAAATTGGGACGGGATGGGACGGGACTATTATGTTATTTTGAGTGATGGAACTTGAAAAATTGACATTTTTTAATCCGGTGATCGCGTCAACCTATCCCGTTTTTGTCCCGAATTGTCCCGCGTCCCGAGGTGATTTGGGATGGTACGGGGTATTTACGTCCCGCGATAAATTGGTCTCGTCCCGTATAGTTGGCGGGACATCATAGTTTGGTCCCGTCCCGTCCCGTTGTCCCGAATTGACGGCTCTACCCGCTAGTGAGAATTATTTTGGATTAGAGGGAATAAAATATCGGGCATCTTAAAAAAAGGAATAGGCCTGAACTATGCGGGGCCTTATTTATTTAGGTAACCTGGGGCTGTTAAGAAAAAATGAATACTCTCTCCGTCTCATTTGAAGCTTCTCCATTTTGGCACAAAAATTAAGGAAAGTGATGAGTGTAAGAAAGGTTGTGAGAGAGAAGAAGTTAGTGGGTATAACAAGTGGGGCCTACAATTTAAATATATGAGAGGGAAAAGTTAGTGGGTATGACAAGTGAGCTCCATAATTTAAGTATGTGAGAGGAAGAAGTGAGTGGGTATGACAAGCCCACATTTTTTTACCATTTTAGGAAAGGGTGAAGTTTTTAACGAGACATCCATTTGAGTAAAAAGTGAAGCTTTAAATGGGACGGAGGGGGTATCCGTCCCACCCGAATTAGGATTTTTGGGTTGGGCACGGGGATTAAGGAAAAAATGTTAGTGGAGTAGGTGTTGTGAGTATGAAAAGTGAAATAGGATAGAGAAAGTGGGGTAGAGAATAATGAGTGGAAAGTTGTTGTGAGTGTGAATGTGGGTCCCATTGAAAAAAACACTTCCATTTTTGGGTTGTGCTAATTCAAATGGGACATCCAAAATAAAAATTTGTCCTAACTCGAATGGGACGAAGGGAGTATGTGTATATTCATTTCTCTCTCCTATTTTTTTTTTTACTATAGTTTTTATAATCACATGTATTTTTTCTTAATTTCCATATAAAATCAAACTAAAAACCTTAATTTAACAACTTCAGTCAGTCGGCCAGTCAAGGGTTCAGCTAACGGTGGCGGCACACTCGAGAATCCATCCCCGGTAGAAATTCCGTCCTTGTCTCTCCGATCGCAACATTTTCGCAGTGAGTTTAATTTCAATTAATCACCATAGTAAAACCGAACTTGAATGCCCTAATTTTTACAAATCCGACTACACTTTTGATCTCACTACTTTGAATTTTTCATCATTTTGTACGATAATGGTATGAATTTCTTGTTCGATTTGTAATTTTCTGTGTATTTTGGTTTCTGATTTCGTAGATTTAGGTTTGTGGGTAGCAAGTGTCAATTCAAAATTGAATTACATCGTCCGTGGAGATGATTCTTACTTTCTATGTTGGTGCATCTTATAGAAAAGAGTTGGCAATTCTAAGAATCAAGTGGCAAACTGTTGTGCGTTTTTTTCTATTATTTTCTTTGTCAGCTTTTGGTGAAAAGGGAAATTATTTTAGTAGAATTTGAAGGAAATATATAGAAGCGAAGGTCACATTGAAAATATTGACTTGTCAAATGCTACTGAAATACTCCCTCCGTCCCAAATGATCTTCACATTTGACTATTCAAACACATTTGACTATTCAAACTTTTTAAGGACATGAACTCTTGATTCACTAGTCATGTTTTGTTTGGGCACTTCTAAGCTTAGGTTGTAGAAATGTGAAGATTTTTTTGAGACAATGAAACATGCCAAATAAGAAGATCATTTTGGGACGGAGGGAGTAGTATTGTTTTGAAGCTATGTGAGGTCGAAACCATCCATGTTTCGAACGTACCGAAGTTATACCTGGTGGAAGATGGGTTATTGGTAATATTAGCTAGTTAATACGGAGTATGTCTTATACATGCTCAAGGTTCTAAAAAACGCTTAGCGGTCGCTAGGCGCCGCAGGGGCGCCTAGACGGGGCCTAAGCGGGATCTAGGCGGGGCCGAGAATTCAGAAATAACTATAATATCCTAGACGAGATCTAGGCGTTTCATGAACACGCCTAGCGCCTAGGCGGCCTAGACGGGCGTCTTTTAGAACACTGTTAGCATGCTAGGATTCGTTCTATTTTTGGGATGATTAGTGAAAAGTAATCATATTTTTCTTTATAGCTACTAAAAATTATATGAAAAAGAAATTTTTTCTCTCTTGGCTGGATAGCTTGTTGGATATAAATGAAACAGAATTGTTTAGGAAGTCGAAATGAGGGGTCATGGCTTCAAATTTTTTGTATCCTTTGGTGTAAGCTTCTTATCAGATTTGGCTCATGTGGTCTTTTTGGCATCTTTTTGGTCCAATGTTTTTAGAGGTGTTAGAGAGTTTCCGTCGACTGATTTGACATTACTTCTGGAAGCAGACTCTGTATGTTAGTTTAGGGCCTTCTATATTTTTTGCGCCTTGTCTTTCTGGCACTTCTATGTGCCAATCCTATCAACATTTGTTTTTGTTTCTTAATGCTATTTTCTTTTCTTATCTATAAAAAGAAATTAAGTTTTGACTCAACTTCATCCTTCACCTCATCTCACTTAATATAAATGTTCCTTGAAAAGGGTCGATTACCTTAGCGTAACACCCCCCCCCCCCCACCACCCCCACCCCACCCCGGGTTGTTCAATTAAAAGTAACGCTTGGAATCAGGAAAAGGAGCCCAACTTTGTCTACTTACCAATATGTCATTCTTGGTCTGATCAATATTCTCTCCGTCCCATAATAAGGGGCACAAATTTCCTCTTTGGTTGTCCCGTTGGTAAGTCGCATGACCCAAAGTGAAAATACTTATTTATTCAGTGGGACCCACTTTTCATACTAATAACAACTATTCCCTCCCCACTTTCTCTCTCCTACTTAGCTTTTCATACAACACCTACTCCACTACTATTATCTTTTAATACATATACTCTCTCCTTAATCCTCGTGCATGACCAATTTTGTACCCGTTATTGTGGGACGGTGGGAGTATAGATCATAGTGCTTCCTTGTGGCATGGTAGTCACTACTCACAGATTGACCGACGAATATATGCATGATATAACTGGTGAAAGTAAAAGATATCCTTATGTCGCTGAAGTTGCTATCTGTATGGTTATCCTCACTTGTTGAATCATGGCTTATATTAGGATATACCCTATTCGTGGATGCTTAATTATCTTGCTTCAGTTTGTATTAATTTGTGGAGTATATTACTATTTGCTGTTTGATCTATAGTTCTTTTGAATCATACTATGAATGCCGGCTTGCAACTGTTTTGTGCAAGGCTCTTTTTCTTCTCCCTTTAAATTGATAAGAGAATGTCGTTTATGCTCAAACAATGAGTCCGTCAAATCCAAAATGTTTTTCCACATTTTTCTTGGCCTCGTGCCTGGTGATGTGGTTAAGTTGTTTCAAGGTCCTGTAAATCAATATACTTTGAATGTGGTTAAAACATTGATCACTAAGTCAGTTAAGCCACTAGTGTTCTCCTATCTTTGGTCACTGGTACAAATGCTCTGGCAATCACATGAATGTTTCCTTGGTAAGTGAAAAAAAAAAAAAAAAGCAGAAGAATACAAGGATTTTGGAATGGCAACCTACTGATACGAACATAACTCTCTTTTAACTCAAATCACTGTTTGTTAGTGGTCTGCATTATTACTAGCCTATGGTGAAAACCAATCGGGGTTTAAAGTTCCTATATGTCTTAGGTTATGAAAAATTGTTATGGGCTTAAGGTTCCTATACGTCTTAGGGAATATTGTTCGGATAACTAATGAAAGTAGTCCAACTATTAATTATTAGATGTGAGCCGAAATTACATTCTCATATTCATTTGAGATTATTGTTATGATAAAGAATTCGGGTTACCTGATTAACCATGTTTCAGAGCTGAAAATGTTTGATATTTTGAAATCTTTAAGTTTCTTCGAGATAGTACAATTGTTGAATAACTGCAGTATCTTTTTGTAATTTAGTTGTTGGACTTATTACTAGTTGTGGATGATTTTTTTTTGTGTGTAAATCTTATGGTTGAAATGTTGATGGTCTGACATTCTTGAATTGGATATTCATGAGTAGCAGAGATTGTTCCTTTTATGTCTCGATATTGTTACCTTACTTCTTGTGAATGTGTGTCTTGGCATTGTTACCATACTTCTTAAAAATGTCTATAATACTCCCTCACTCCCGGAAAGCTTGTCTCATTTTGACTTCTTTTTGTGGTCTGCATAAATGAACTTTGACCAATCATTGGTGTCAATCTAATGATCACAATGAAATTTTAAAAATTATTAGTGATAAATCACTTGATGATTTGTCAATTACAGTTTTTAGAATTTCACTAGAATGATTAGATAGACATCAATGTTTGGTCAAAGTTCATTTATGTTGACCATAAAAAGTCAAAATGAGACAAACTTTCCGGGATAGAGGGAGTATCATTTTTGGAAGTATATCATATTGATTCTCTTCCATTACTTTTTTTTGCTATAACAAACCCGTGTATTTCCCTCCCCAGGCTGCTAATGTTGGTGGGTCTAATCGAGTAGGCACATCAGCAAGACACCCTTTTTAAAGGCACAACCTACGGATTGTACTATGGCTGAACCCTACGAGATTGGCGCCTTTGCTCAACATTTTCCCTGGCTTTATCAAGCAAATTATTATCAGCCAACTCAGACAGAACCCATACCATTTCCCGCTATTCCTGTCAGTTCTGTTTCTCCTGTATCCGAGCCGGAAAATAATACTGAATTTACCAAGAACATGAAGAACACATCATCTTCCGGTAAGAATACAATTTCTGAGTTTTTGGTCCCAAAGCCACCCAAAAAAAACAAATCTTCCACATCAAAAAAGTCAACAAGAGAAAGTAAACCAAAAGGAAATGTCGAGAGGAAGAATTTAAGCGTTGACTTTGACCAATCCAGGTTTGACTTTTCCGGTGTACCTCCTCCTTTTTGTTCTTGCACAGGTGTCGCTAGATCATGTCACAAAGGTGGGGGTGGTAAATGGCAATCTTCGTGTTGTAATTCGAGCATATCTGCTTATCCCCTCCCCAAGAGTCCGTGGAGGCCTGGGGCCCGCGTTGCTGGTAGGAAAATGGGGAACGGAGCTTATACGAAGCTTTTATATAAGCTTGCTTCTGATGGCCATGACCTTTCTCATCCCGTTGACTTGAAGGACCATTGGGCCAAACTTGGTACTAACAAGTTTGTCACAATTAAGTAAAAATTGCGGGGAGGAGTTGACTTTTTAAGTTATTGTACATATCAGCTCTTTTATTGTCTCGTCGTGTTTTAGCTTTTTAAAATTCTGCTGCTAAGGGTCTTAGAGAGAGGTTAACTGACATGGATTTGACTGCATTTCGCTTATGCTTTTACTAATATTGTCATGTTAATGGTTTTTTGAATTTTCTCTAATTGCTATTTGATTTGCTTTATTAGATAGTGATTGAAGTTTTTCGAATGAATAAATTTGAAAAAAAGAAAAGAAATCAAAATAGCTGTGAAGATTATATTGCTGCAGGTAAAATGGAACTTTTTGATTCTGACAGATTTGATCTGATTGTCAGAATATAATTTATGTTCCATTTGCAGACTGGATAGGCAAATTGATGGTCGATTTCACCATGCATACTAACCTAAACATAATGTCCAATTTAAATAATTCATCTGTTCCATTTGAATTTGAAGCTTCACCTTTTATCCAAATGGGTATCCCATTGAAAGTTTCATCATTTCCTGAAATGGTAAAAAATGTAGGCCTCACTTTTCATACCCACTCACTTCTTCCTCTCACATACTTAAATTATGGAGCTCGTTTGTCATACCCACTAACTTTCTCCTCTCACAAATTTAAATTATAGACCCTACTTGTCATACCCACTAACTTCTTCCCTCTCACAACCCTTCTTACACTCATCACTTTTTTTAATTTGTGTGCCATCACCAAAATGGTGAAGCTTCAAATGGGACGGAGGGAGTATATCCTTATATATACTCCCTTCGTTCAAAAATGATCTTCCTATTTGCCATTTTTCATTGTCTCAAAAAGTTCTATGTCTACAATTTGGGCTTAAATGTGCGTAAACAGGACATGACAAGTAAAGAAAGTGTTCATATCCTTAAAAAATTTAAATAGTTAAATGTGAATATCATTTTTTTTTTGGGACGGAGGGAGTATTTATTTACATGTTCGCCTCGTGCAGGCTCGTCTAAGCTAGACATATTTCATTGCACAAGCTCGAGCTCGATAAGCGTGTTATAAGCTCTACTTTTTTTAGTTCTTTAGCATCTGGAGCTCGACTCGAGCCATTTTTTTTAGAAGAAAAAAAATGAACAAAACTCGAGCCTGCAATATCCCTCTCCTCATTATCTTCCTAGAATAATTTTTACAGAATAATTTTTTCTTAATCCACGTGCCACTCTTCACAATTTTATTTCAAATGAGATGGAAAGAGTATACTCCCTTCGTCTCATTTTAAGTTTCAAAAATATAGATGGGTGCAAAAATAAAGAAAAAAATATGAAAACGTGATGTCTTGTGATTCGCAACACATCTACCCTCACAACTTGTGAGTCTAGATGGTTTTTGGTAGGAGAGAAAACATGTGGTAAGAAATAGTTAGTGGACAATGGTTGTAAGTATGACATGTGGGATTCATAAATAAAAAAGTATAAAATACTTTCATTTTAAGATTTTGAAGCTTAAAATTAAAGAAATCAAAATGAAAATCTTTGAAGTTTGAAATATGACGGAAGGTGTATTATAATATTGAAAAGATATTGATAATCATTATGGATGGATAAGCAAATTTTTGAGACGAGCGAGTAAGTTATAAATGGAAAAAGAAAATTGCTTCTACTCCCTCCGTCACAAAATATTTTGTACTAACATTTTTTTTTATGTCCCAATAGTAAGTTTCTTTTCCCAAAATATTTCAATTTTATTATTTTTCTATTCTCCTTACCCCACGACATATTCACATACTTGATTTTGGACCTCACTTGTAAATCTCACTCAATTTATCATACTCACAACCTCTTTTTCACACACAATACTTTTAAATATATACTCCCTCCGTCCCAACTCACTTGACACTCAAGAGGTGGATACAATGACTATGGAAAAAGAATAAAATAAGGAAAATGTGTGGTAGAAAATGAAGAGATAGAGAATGAGTGGGGTAAATAATAGTGTTGGCTGAATAAATTGAGTGGTGGAAAATGAAGAGAGAGAATGAGTGATAGGGTAGAGTAAATATTACTCCCTCTGTCTCTAAATGAGTGTCCATTTTCAAAAAATCTTTGTCCCAAAATGAGTGTCTTTTTTTAACATAACTTTGTCCCTAAATGTTTTTTTTTTAAATTTTTTTCACCGGTCTCTTTATACGTGCAAAACTAAATATTTGGAAAGGAGATTACAAGATTATATATGAATATTTGCTAGAAAATTGTACATAAAGTTGAGATTTTCAGTGTCCCTTAAAATGAAATTTGGACACTCATTTAGGAACAGAGGTAGTAAATTATAAAAAGTATGCTATTTTAAGAAGTATCAAGTGAGCTGGGATAGAGGGAATATACTCCGCTGCATCCCATACCATGTTCTCAAAATGGTGCAATGTATCTTGAGACAGAGTATTCAACCATCAAGATTGAAAAGGGGCTCCTCCGCTGCATCCCGTTCCTTATTTCACTACCGACACGCCTCAGTTAGTTAGGTTAGGTGGGCCAGAAGCAACACACTCCCACCGTCTCGATTGAATTAGGATTTTTGGTCAAGTAATTTATACTTTAACTAATAATTTGAAGAAAAAAATTATCTTAATAAAAATATAAAAATATTTATTTTATTTATTATTAATCGTTGTACAATAATAATTTTTAAATTTATATTAGTATCATTATTTTTTTTAAATTATTAGTCAAAATATAAATTGTTTGACCAAAAAATAGGACGGAAGAAGTACTATAGTTTTGTCACACTACCTAACAAAACGTACGTCACCTCCTCGTGCTAAAACAGTAACCCCACTGAACCAGCTTTTTTTTTTTCCACACTTTCAACTTTTACTTCCTTCTCCCCCCATTTCCATTTCCATTTCCATGGAAATTCAAGCTTTTTGATTTTACTCTCTCCAACACTCCATTCTACTTCCTACACTTTGCTTGTAAGTTTATCCAACTAATTTATGTTTTTATTTCATGATTTCAGCTCTTTTTCCCCCCAAATTATGTTGCTATTTTACTTTACTCTTTTGCGCTTTAATTTCATCTTGATTACTCCTTGTAAGTTGTTTTTCTAGCTGAATTGTTGTGTTTTTTTTTTCAGTTTATTTTATGTTTAATCATCTGGTTTGCGTCTCATTTTAGGTGTGGATTATGTGATTTGGCATTTTCATCGATTATCCAGTTATTTGAGTAGGGAATTTGTTTGTGTTTTTCGATTTTCATTTCTGTTTTAGGAATTTTAGCGTTATTGTTCCGATTTCGTTGTTATTTCACCTTGATGGTGTCCAATGTTGAATTTCTGTTTTGTGTTGGTTATAGATAAGCAGATTGACATGATATTAGGGTTTTGAGTTCATAGATAAGTATATAACCATGATATTAAGAATGTGCTTTATTTGGTTGTACATTACTTGTACCATGGTAAAATTACACTAAGATTGTTTTCGTATTCAGAGATGCGACACTTACTTTAAGAATTAAGACTCCAAAAAGGATATTGCGACGCTTATTATGCAACAACTGGAGTTAAATTCTTTGAAATATAAACTTTGAACGCTAGTTGTGAATGTTTGGGTTTGAAGTTGAAAGAAATAGTTTTGCAATGCTTATTGAAGAAATATTTAGGTTGGGTTTCCAAATCGAAGCTGTGAACTCAATATGCTCTCTGACATTATTGATATAATAGCATTATGCGGATTGCTGAAATTAATGATGCGTCTAGAAAGAAGGGATACCGGGAATACTGAATACAGTTTTTGCTTACAACTTATTTATACCTCTGGACAGGGGCGAATCTAGTGTGTATGATGGAGCTTCACCCTGTTGTTCATACAAATCCCGTGTTCGAACCCTTTATACTTAATTTTGTGTCCAATTTATGTTTTCCCTCCCTTTCAATTTGGGATGTACAAAAATTGTTTAAAGTGCTTGTGCTAATTGTTACGCCTTCCATCCCAAAATGAATGTCTTTTTTTTTGTGAAGAAATTTAAACAGCTTTTTCAAAATTTCAGTAATAAAAGTGTATGAAATCTTTGCTATCTATTTTCTGAACTTCTAATTTGAAGTTTTTTTTTTTTACTGTAATCGAATAGGAGAAAATTATAATTTGAATCTTTAGTATAATTTGTGCACCCACTGAAAAAGAGTTCTAGATCCGTCCCTGCCTCTGGACATTATTGTTCCTAATTGTATAAGCTGCTTTTCCATGTTCTGTCCTTAGGTTATAGCAACAATTACTATTCTTAATATATTTTTCTAATATCGCGATCTGATGTCACTTGTACATGTTTTTAGGATTGTTTCTTGCACTTGCTTAGGGATTTGAATGTCAAAACTGCAGGACTAACATAGGTACGGTGGCAAGACATCAAGTATAAATGAGGGCATTTCCATATAAGCACCCTGCGGTTTCTGAAGCTAACAACACGGGAGTAGCTGTTCCCCATTTTCCATGGACTCATCCATGGAACTATTTTCCTGCAGCAGAGATCAACTTGAATGACTTCCAAGAAAATGAGGTTGCTGATGAGCCCTGCGAACCCTTTGCTCCCATTACGGAGTCAGAAAACAATAGTGCATCTGAGATGAGCCCCACCAAGAACAAGAAAAAGAAGGGTTCTTCAAAAAGTTCTGGCCAAGTTACATCAAATGATTTGGGGCCAAAACGTCCCAAAACCAAGCCATCTACTTCTAAAAAGGCCAAGGGAGAAGCTAAGCCAAAAGCAAACGTTGAGAGGAAGAATCTTGATATAGATTACGGTGAAGCCAATTTTGATTTTTCCGGGGTCCCACCACCATTTTGTTCGTGCACGGGTGAAGCTAGAAATTGCTATAAATGGGGAATGGGTGGATGGCAATCCTCATGTTGTAACTCAAGCATATCTTCTTACCCCCTTCCTATGAGTTCCACTAGGCCTGGGTCTCGTTTGGCTGGGAGGAAAATGAGCCAGGGAGCATATACAAAGCTCCTATTCAAGCTTGCGACTGAAGGCCATCATGATCTTTCTCATCCAGTTGACCTAAAGGAGCACTGGTCCAAACATGGTACTAACAAGTTTGTTACACTCAAGTAAATATGTGAGATCTTTCGCATTAGTATATATTAGCTACTTAGTATTTCAGCCTGTTATGACCCTATTAGACATAGTTTCTGAACATCTTAGAAGAAGTTGCAAAATGCAGGTTGTAAACATGGCAATATGCTCGCCTCCATTGTTAAGTGTTTGATTAATATTTCCATTCTCATGTCTGCCCTGTTCTATGAGCATGAGTTGTGCTACTTATCATCATTTGTTGGAAACGCATGATCAATACCCATGAACTTGTATACTTGTATCACTATTGCCATCTAGTTTCCATGGGCCCCAGGGGTGTGAGCTTATTTAGCCAGGGGCTACATACAATATATTTTCTCGGATATGGTGTAGACTAAGTACGGATAGATTGAGAATGCTAAATTCTTCGACTCCAGTTATGTTCTCTTCATCCCAAACTTCCCCTTAAGATCTAAACTTTTTCGACTCGAAATATTTAGGCATGTATACTTTGCTTTAGCTTACATTTTGCGTGTGCGCTTGTGTGTGCATGTATAAATTGAACCTGGAAATACATATGCATATTAGCCTTCCAACATGTCAATTCCTTGTGGTTCAGAATTTGTATTCGCTTTCTCATTTACTAACATGCTATAAACTTGTTGCTGATCATACATTGTTCCACACTTTCTGCTTGATTCATCTTAAAAATCCATTTTTATGCTTTGATTGTCTATATATTACAAGTCTCTTCCGAATAAACAACTGGAACTAAATACATATGGGAGTGTTTTCTCATTCTTATGATGAGTAGCCTAACACTCAACTGGTACAAAGAAAAGTGGTAGAGAAAAAAAAATCATGAACAGGGCTGAATATGAATGTTTATTTTACGCCTTTGTAGCTTCAAGTGGAGCTGAGGCCTTTGCAGCTGTGAGTTGTTCGTAAAGGTCTCTGATCTTCAGACCAACAATTGTTTGGAACAAACCTGTTCCATTGTTGCTTCCCGGGAAGTCCGAGTGCTTCAACATTTGTTGAGTGATCTCTCCATAGAACTTGGTTGAGATGTTGCTCAGGTGACTCTCGACATAGATGAGTTCATCTAGTCTGTCAAATTGCCCGTCCATCTCCAACACAGAAACCTTAAGAAAAACAAAAAACACGAAAATAAATTCATCAAATTCTGTCCTAAACTATGTTATGAATGAAGAAATTGTTGTTTATTGTATAATATCTGTAATTTTTTCTTAATGTAGACAGACCCTTCCCTGAACCCCACGTAGAATGAGAGTTCTTCTAACACCAGATTGCCCCCTTTTTACTGTATTTTTGCTTAATGTAGATGGCCCGCAAGAGCAAGCTGTCTACATTAAGCCCATGTGGGTCCATCCCTTTTTGGACCTCACACATAATGACAGTTCTTGTAACACCATGTTGCCTCATTTTTAAATCTGTATTTTTTGCTTACCTCATGATCGTAGTAAGAATCAGGGCCATAGGCGAAGTTGATTCCAGGGTACGAGCAGGTGAGCTTCCGTCCGCAAGGTATCCAGGAAATGGTAGAGCCTTCATCAAACAGGTAAACTGGGCTGAAATACTTAACTCCCTCTTTCATTATTAACTTCACTCTCAACACTTTCCCCTCGTTATCGTCAGGAATGAGTTGTGTTGGCAACACCTCAATAACTGCATCTGCATATTGCTTTTGTGGATCTGTAGCATGGAAATCAAGTTCAGTATGCCTGTGTGTTGTACATAATGGTACAACTAGTAGCTCATTCGACTTTCAAACAGAAACTTGCATGGTTTTACAGATAGATGTTGTATGCATATTAGTGTAACTCGGGATCTTTATTCTATTTCACATATATAATGGTTTATATAGTAAACATTTGGTCTCGTATCTTTATTCATATGAAATAGGCTTGTTTTCCAGATAATAATGTGAAAATGTTTCCAGGGAAGGTTTCTTTTTCGCCTTTTTCTTCTGGTTTATGCAGTTAATACTTCATCTAGGGATTATGGTGTGCATATGTTTATTTATATGAAGGGGTATTGTTTTTCCAGAAAATATTGTGCCGTGTGCATATGTTCATCTGTACGAAAGGGACTTGTTTTTTTGTGGAAAAAATGTGAAATTTTGTTTCCGAGGAAGAGTTTTCCTTTTTCTTTCTGATATTGTAAACTGAAAGTATGAAAATGGGAATGTGATTCCGGGATGAGAAAGTTTATTACCGATATAGGCATCAAAATCGGGCTTTCTGGCCTCAATACTAGCTTTGATGCTCTCAAGGCTGTGTCCCCTCTCAGCCATATCCCTCTGCAATTCAAGAAGCAATGTCGGAAAACGCATATGCTGCCGGAATATTTTTGTTGGTTGCTTAACGGGTCAGTTATTTATTTACCTGAATTTTCCAGGCGAATTTAACTTCGTTGCTGATATCCAAGTAAATGCTGAAATCCAGAAGGTCTCTAACCCTTTGATCATACCTACATTTTAACAAATTTTATTTGGTTAGCATTGTTAAAATTACCTCTCATGCATAAAATCATAAAACTGGCTTTCCCTTGTGCTTTTATATGAATCATGAGCATAAAATTATGTTAGCATTTCTATATTATGAGACTCACCTACCACTTTATTCATTTTCATTCTCTCTTTTAAAGTGAAAGATGTGATCATATTTCCATCTTTACAAAAAAAAAATTATAACAAATACTACTTCCGTTCCGTCTCAGCTCAACTCAATATGCACAGTTTGATTTTTTTGGTCAACTCAATTGAACTTTTACCATAATTTTATGAAAATCTTTGTTTCTCTATGCAATTCTAAATTCTAAAAAATGTTATTGATACTATTTCTAACGATAAAACAATAACGATTTTTTAATTACATAGGAATATTTATATTTTTATAAAATTATTGTTAAAGTCCGATTGAGTTAACCAATCAAATCATTTGACCAAATCATTTAGCTGGGATGGAGGTAGTATAAGTAACACCTCCCCCAACAAAAAATAAAAATAAAAAAATGACAAACTTTTTAAAATTGGGCCGAAGACCCAAGTTAGACATGGATAATTGGGCATTTACATAATTGGGCCCAACCCAGGGAGAAACTGAAAGCCCAACAACAGATAAAGGTGGCATTGCCATGAAGAAAAGTCATAATTTTCTCAGCCATACAAATTAAAGTACGTGAAAAACAGACCACTTATCAGTTATCACTCTATCCTCTACAAATAGTGGACAACTTATTATGTACACATGTTATAATCTTCCATTATCTTAACAAAATATTTCCAAATAAATGAACAAATAATATAAATGTGACATAACACTTACTCTAGTATAATTGAGATATATACGGATCGAGTTGAATTGAATATTTATCAATGTGTGTAACTTAATTGAGCCTATAGTAGACACGGTCTGTTTGTTTGAGCTGAATAAAGCCTCTGATCGATGATTGGCCAAAAAAGAAATAAAAAACATTTTCACGAGATCTCGTTCAGACCAAACAAACAGACACGGATGAGTGAGAGAGAGAGACTTACATTGGGTGCAAACCTTCAATAACAAGGATCTTAGGAGGCTTAATAAGCTCAGGAGGGTCCAAAAGGCCAGTAACATGGTTATAAATAGGCTTTTGGACAGGCAGACCAGATTTAAGAGCTTTAACTTGTTCATACATGAGATCAAAATCATTAGCCTTTGGATCAAGTGCAGTCACACCTTTCTCTTTCCTCCCTGTTCTATCCAATGAATGATAATCATCCAAACAAATGACAGTTGTCGTGTCACTGATCAATGTGTTTGAATCAGGGTTGCCTCCCTTTGGTGGTTCAGCTGCACCTCCAAACACACTAGTTAACCTCCTCATGAAGGTGCTCTTCCCACAACCTGAGTCAGCTGCTAAACCAATCACAATTGTGTCACCTCCAGCTTTTGAAGCTGAGCATGTTATGTGGGTCCCACCTCTTTTGAGATTGAAGTTTCTTTTTGTTGTTGTGGTTGTTGTTGTTGTGAAGAAGAAGAGGTGGTTATGGTGGTGGAAAGTTGAGTGGGTTTTTTTGGGTGTTGAGATTGAACATGTTGAGTTGAGGGATTGTACTGTACAAATTGCCATTTTTCTTTTTGCTTCTCTCTCTTTTCTTACAAAGAGAAGAGATGATGAAATGGGGTTTTTTTTTTTTTAGGCCACTTTGAGAGGTGGCTTGAAATGGGATTTGATTTTTCTTTTGAGAGGTGTTTGTGCCTCTAATAGTTTTGGGACAAAGATGAGGAGATTATGGTTAAGGAAAAAAGAGAATGAGAAAAGGGGTGTGTGTGTGTGGGGGGGGGGGGGGGGGGGCTAGTTTTGGTTGGATAGGAAAGTGTTTAATTTGATTGGGGAGGAGAGGCTGAGGTGTCACATTTTATTGGTTTATTTGACTGCCCCTAGCTTTTTTGAACAAATTTGAGCGTTTTCGAGGTAAATATAAAGTCACAAAAAAATCATAAATTTTGGCTTACAAAATGAGGTGTCATAATTTCCAATACTGCTTTTAATTAGAGTGTGTCGGGTCCACAACCGATGCGACCAATAAAATACCGCTACCTCATTTTGTATCCATCATTTTGTAAGCTTCTTTTGTGCCCCTAGCATTGCTCGTGTTTTAAAGGGAATAGGTTTTAGGAGAAACTAGTTTTTCCATTAGTTATAAAAAGTATACTTTTTAATATTAGTATTACCCTTAAACCTTAAACCCTATTAAAACAAGATTTTTTATAACTTATGAAGGAGCTAGTTCCCCTAAAAAAAAAAATTGTTTTCAAGATGGCTAGAGAGAGGATATAAATGGGTTTTTGGAAATAGTACAAGGGTATAGTTGTCATAGTGTATTTATTTGATTTTTTTTATATATTAAAAGGAGTTAATATGTTGATGAGGGGAAAGGGAAGAAGAGATGGAGTTGTAGATGAGGTGATGGAGTTTGTGATAAAAAAATGGGCATGGTGAAGGCTTGGTGGTCATTTGTTGCAGTTTGGATATTTGTCATGCCACGTGGCATCAAGATGGTGGCTGATTGAAGATGAGGGGAGTAAGGTTAATGGTGTGGAGTGGAGTGAAGACATGGACCCTTTGTGTCATTTACTTCAAATTTGGCCACTTTGCTATGCTCTAATCTCTCCAAAGTATAAAATCCATAATTATTTTAAAAGCAAATGAAAACAAAAACAAATCACAACTACTATAATATACTCCCTCCGCCCCATAATAATGGGCACAGTTTGACTTTTTTGGTCAACTGAGTCAATCTTTGACCATAATTTTATGAATATCTAAATATCTCTATGAAATTCTAAAAATTATTATTGTTTCACTATTAGAAATACTATCATTAACAATTTTTAGAATTGTCTAGAGATATCTAGATATTCATAAAATTATGGTTAAAGATTAACCTAATTGACCAAAAAAATCAAAGTGTGCCCATTGTAATGGGACGGAGGGAGTACGTCCCTATGGCCTGATTTAAGGTTTTTACTTTTCTTTTTAGTATGTCTTAATTTAAGGTTCTTACTTTACTTTATTCCCGAAAATAGATAATGTGATCCACTTGTCATTCTCACAACAAAAACTATCTACCCACTTTCTCTCTCATACTTTACTTTTCACTCACAACATTTATTTTTTCTTAATCCCCGTACAAAGTTAAAGCAGGACGAAGGGAATAGTAAAATTTGATCAAGGTTAACATATTTCATTTCTTGCACATTAGCCCATAAACTTTCATGTTTGACAAGCTTTTGCCATGTGTAGTGCCAAATAAGCAAAATGGTTATGCCCTCATTACACATAAGCATTATTTAATGGAAAATTGGATGGAATATAAATAGACGGAAAGATGACATTATTCAAAAATAGTGGGTTCAAATATGAAAACGAACCAAGGGCCTTTTAGCCCAATGGTATCCGGGTGTGTGGGTAAGGCTTCCACTTAGGTGGAGGTCACAGGTTCGACTCTTTCTGGGAGCAAAGTAAGGACGTCTATGGCAAGAGGACTACCCGATGGCGCAGGACGTCTATGGGAATAGACCACCAGATGGCGCGGGACGTCTATGAGCGATTTCTGAAGACGCAGTTTCATACTTAGGTGGAGGTCACAGGTTCGACTCCTTCTGGGAGCAAAGTGGGGACGTCTATGGCAAGAGGACTACCAGATGGCGCAGGACGTCTATGGGAAGAGACCACCAGATGGCGCGGGACATCTATGAGCGATTTCTGAAGACACAGTTTCATTCGCTTTCGCTATAATAGGTTCTGACGTGGTGAAACTCCAATAAGGAATCGTACTAGACTAGGCAATAGATCTGTAATAGACTTAATATGAGTTTGTAACACGATGGCAATTGCCTTGAATGAATGAAATGTAACTAGCTTGTCAAAAAAATATGAAATCAAAAAAAATATACTCCCTCTGTCCCTAAATGAGTGTCCATTTTGCTCATAACTTTGTCCCTAAATGTTTTTTTTTCGAATTTTTTTTCACCGGTCTCTTTATACTTGCAAAAACTAAATGTTTGTAAAGAGGATTACAAGATTATATAAGAATTTTGCCACCAAATTGTACAAAAAGTTATGTCCCTTAAAATGAAATTTGAACACTCATTTAAGGACAGAGGTAGTATATTTCAGGACGAAAACGAAAAAAGGTAAGTAAAAGACAGAACCCTGGTGTGATACATGCCTTTGGAGAAAATTTGACTACTTTTCATTCATTTTTATGCATTCAATTTCAAGTAACTTGCCCAAGCCTCCTTGGACGAGTGGCATAGAGCTTGGGATCTCCTTCGGGAGGTCTCAAGTTCGAATCCCCTTCCCCCCATCCCCAATAACAAGTGGCCTCCACATAGTGGAGGTCCCAAGTTCGACTCTCTTCGGGGAGATTGTGGCGAACTTGTGTTACTATCGTTCAGATGGCGCGGGAACTTGTGTTACTATGCCCCATAGGGGTCAGTTGTGTGGCTGCAGGTGATCGTTCAGATGGCGCGGGAACGTCTATGGCAAGCGGACTGCCAGATGGCGCAAGGACGTCGATGGCAATTGCCTTGAAATGAATGATATGTTACAACTTCAAAAAAAAAAAAAAAAACAACTTTAACCCTACATTTAACCCTGCAGGACGTCCGTAGCTGGAAATTGGAAAAAGTCTCTTAAGATGACTCAAAATTCAATTTACTCGCACCATTCCTCTCGAGTTACAATCAAACTGATGAGTATAGGAAGACGAGACCACCTGATAAACATTCGGATAAAGCAACTCTCCTACGTTTCTTGTTCTTGACCTATCAAATAACGCTAGTTATACATAAATCTCTCAACTCAATCCAACAACCTCAAAAACGAGATGGTGAACATTAAGGGGGGAGATAAGAATATACT
Source organism: Campanula takesimana (assembly GCA_026119855.1). Classification (NCBI taxonomy): domain Eukaryota; kingdom Viridiplantae; phylum Streptophyta; class Magnoliopsida; order Asterales; family Campanulaceae; genus Campanula; species Campanula takesimana. The sequence continues at coordinate 806,496 of JAOWBW010000511.1, read as the reverse complement.
GAAGCAACACTAAATGGTTTGAATAGGATTCGTGCATCACTTGTTCCCGCGGAAATACAAGTAAACTCTCTGCATCAACACAAGGAAAGGAAGTTAAATTCTTTAACAGATTGAAAACCCCCTCACAAAATCAATTTGTTTTATAAACCGAATAAATTGAGATATCATGCAACTTACTATACCCAAATCACGAATAATGCAACATACTCAGTTTGGTAATAGTATTACACCACACTTTCCAAAATGTTTACAAATTATGCAACCTACTAACTTGGACCATAACTGCGTTAATAAATCTAATGGAACTGTTATGTGGCAGCGCTATATCAGTGCCAAGCCAGCAAAGTTTAAAGTCAGTGGCGATGCCACGTAGACACTTTCTTTAGGTTTTTAAGGCATTATGGTCCACATTAGTACGTGTCATTATTTGTAACCCATTGATAAAGTGTGTTGTAAATTTTTGTCACTAAAATTTGGGAAAGTGCGCTGCATTGTACAGTCTTTTGGCCATTTATGAACCATGACAAAACAAGGGCTGATGACCATAAGCTCAAACCGGAAGAGGGAGTTAAGTTTCTTACCTGAAGTACCCACAAGCTAATAAGTGATTCTAAGCAAAATAATGCAAATCCAACGACATAGAAGATCTGCAAGAAAACAGAGAATTACTCAACCGTTTAATGATATACATCCATCATGTAATAAAGAACTCCCTACTAAAATATAACTTACCCCAACCAACATGTGATCAGAGAAGACATCAATAACCGCAAGGATGCCCCTAAAGATGCAAAAAGAGTACAGACCAGTTACAAGGTGATAGTCAAGAACAATCATCAACGGGTTATAGCAAAAAAGAAACAGAAAATTTTGAGGAAAACTAGTTTTTCCATAAATTATAAAAAGACATGTTTTATAGGGTTTAAGGTTAGAGTTTAGGGTTTAATGTTTAGGGTTTAATAAGAGTTAAAAATTAGACTTTTTATAACTTAGGGAGGAACTAGTTTCCCCCAAAACTTACTCAAAAAGAAAAAGGGAGTCACAAATCATAATGCATCTGTGATTTCACATTAGGTAACTCATAATTATTTTATAGCAAGACCAATAATAGTATAACGCTCGAACATTATCATCGTCAAAAAGATGAAAAATATGGAAGAAGCTAACGTTAAACTAGGGGTTTTTTACTGCATCTCATAAACATGGAAGTACAAAGTATAATTTACACTTGTTGGATACTCCTTCCATCCATAAAAGGACCCTCATACTTCAACAATCAAAATTTCTTTGAGATTGCCATTATATTTTCATTTTGTTCTGTTACATGCAAGAGTAGTAGCATCATGATTCTGGGGGTAAAAATATAAAGGGCAGCCCGGTGGACAAAGCATTCCCGCACAGCGAGGGTCCGGGGAAGGGTTCCCACCACAAGGATAAAATGTAGGCAAACCTTACCCCACACAAGTACAAGCGGCTGCTTACAGGACTCATACCCATGACCTTGAGGTCAACAAAAGGAATAGTTTTGCTTAAATAGGATAAAACCTTGTATGGATCATAGAAAAGACCTGAACTAACATCTTCTAGCAAACTAATAAATTCTGGCAAACTAACATCTTCTCACCAATGGATCACTGGTTTTGTGTCTGAATATTGTATTGAGCTTCTTTTGGTTCCTCGGGTATACTAACAAGTTAAAATCCCAGTATTGGAGACTACTGGTGTCCAGCCCATAGGAGAGCCAAATTGCATCTTAAAAAAGTATTTCCAATACATAGTTTTTAATCATAATCGCAAAAATGAGTTTGTTCATTAATATTATGGAAACTCATTTTGTGGAGGAGTAAAAGTAACTCGTAAGCCTCATAAAACAAACTTGGGCCATGTCAACGTAGAAATGAACAGAAAATAAATACTTACGTCAAAGACTTCCCATGAAAGACAACTGGAGGAGCAATAGCAGCAAATACACAAAAGCCAATGTGAAGCTACATAATGTCAATGATTTCTGTCAGTGAGTAAGCTAAGGACAACCATAAAAACTACTGATAAGCCTCATCCTCAGTGCTTACCATGTAGAACAGGAAAAACCAACCAAACTTCAAGGCGCTGTCAGTCCTGTTGAACAAAAGTCATAACATCTTTACAAATGCCATCACAATAAAAAGCTAAAGAATGATAGTGATAAATACTCACTACATCCCCAAGCAAAAGACTGCTTTTTGTTCATACTCTTTTCATGATCATGAACAAAGATGGTCACTCATTTCAGGAGGGAGGGAGTAGTGAATAATACATAAATTCTTTAGTACTAATTTTTGCACAATTAATAACAATTCTAATGTGAAGATTACCAAAAATACCAGTCTTGCAGACTAGTCTAAGTCATCCATAATTAAAACCAACAATAGTCAGCCGAAACGTGGAACGTTTCGGGGGACGTGGGACGGGTACAGGAATGAGGAACACGACCTAGTAAATTTTGGGTATGCCAGGGGTAGAATCAGCAGATACGCACGTTGGGAACGCGGTAAGCTTTTATTGTAAAAGCGTCACTATATTATAGATACATGCGCATATACATATATATGTGTGTGAATGTATGTACTCCCTCCGTCCCACTCGAATTAGGACATATTTCCATTTTGGGTGTCCCACTCGAAATAGGACAACCCCAAAATGGAAGTGTTTTATTTAATGGGACCCACATTCACACTCACAACTTTCCACCCATTATCTCTACCCCACTTTCTCTCTCCTACCTCATTTTTCATACTCACAACACCTACTCCACTAACACTTTTTCCTTAATCCCCGTGCCGAACCCAAAAATCCTATTTCGGGTGGGACGGAGGGAGTGTGTGTATATATACTGCGTTAAAAGAGTTGGGTAGAAAACAAATTTGAAAACAAATGAAACAGGTAACAGCCAAGACTCGGTTACTTGAAACAAAGAAGTAAAAAGTAAGAAAATACGTATATACATCATTACTGTCCGACAACCACCCACGTATTGATTCCCAGCGCCACTTCTTTTTTTCATTTCCGATTAAGAACTGTAAAGGCAGATAAGCCTAAAAGGCTGTAAAGGCAGATTAACATTTAATGTCCAGCGATAACTCTAAGTTTGCAACCTCTTCTTAGTCACAAACTCAGAGTTTCCTTCGCGCTGTTCATCTCCCTCTCCAGTGACGGTCGAGTTCCCTAGTGAGCTGGGACGAAAATGACCCACGATTCGGGACTCACATTCCGGGACGTGAGACGAGGTGGGAGGGGTGTTCCCAGTAACAGATGGACTAATTTTCTCTCTGAACTTTGATTAATCCATTATCCAAATTCCCTCATTATCAAGAACGGCAAGCATACATATAAATTTCTCTTTCGGTCAGGAGAACACACTATACTAGTGATTGAATTGCTCTTGATCAAGAGCAAATTCGGACATTAATTTGGGACAGAGGTAGTAACTAGCAATTGCTAGACTCGAGTAGTTGAAGGCCTCAGACCATTATATCCAAAGAAAATAGCCCCCACAAAGTCAAGAGGAAGGATATCGTTCGATTCCTTGCCCTAGTTCACCACTAGGTATTCATCTTTTTAATCCCCATCTTATGAAGTACGAGTAATAAATAAAACCAAAGCCACCTCTAATACCAGAGGTTTGACCGAGTAAGAGGACCTCCTGTTCTCTCCATTTTACCATTTCTCAAACACTATTCCACCCAACTGAACAGCCTTTGTCCAATTACTTGGTATTAACTACACAATTTATTTTCCACCAATTATGTGTTGGTAAAGAAAATTATATAAGCACGAAATTGATATTCTTAGGATTCGTGTTCATAGGGATCTGGTAAAGTTTTACGCTTTCAGGCTATTGACACAACCCTACTTCTTTACCTGGTTGGACTTGCAAGGTGATTTAGTTTCAGCAAAGAAATCAGGGTTTCCTAATTTTGATGGGCAGTCGACAACAACCTATCTGAAATACATCCTACTATTACAAACTAGTTTGTCACCCGTCGATACTCGACGGGCATAATAAAATTGTGAATTATAAAATACAATTTAATAAACATTAAAATGCAAAAAATGAGAATTAATGAATAACTTAAATTTGAGTTTTGTTGCTATACTCTAGGGAAGTTTAAATTTTAAATTAGGATGTAAAGCTATTGGGTGAAAACATCTTGAATGCCACGTGGAATTCCACGTCATAAATCCACGTGGCGCAATAAGAGAATGAATAAAGACTCCTATATTATATATATAGATAGATAGATTAAACTCCTGGTCAGCATTTAGTATCAATGGAAAAATTGTGAATCCCGATCCGTGCCCACCAAAAGTGAAAAAAGTTTTTCTCGCTTTATTCATTTCCCCCTATTTTGTTTAGTCTGATTTATCTTCGTGCGTGGTCCACCGAGGATTTACGGAAGGGGACACTGCTAAACTAGAACCTAGCTAAAATCCTGAGGTCTACTTCAAAGAAAAATTAACTCAAGAGATGAAGGAACAAGTTGAATACTTGGTAAAATCTAAATCAAGAATGTACTCCACCAAACGAAACATAATATTTGACATCAGGTAAGATTAACAAAAACAAAGGATAAAAGGAGGCGGCACAATAACGTTTAGGTACCTCATAGCACGGTAGAGTGGCCTGTACCACAGCACATATGAAAGAGGACAGCCAAGTAGAGCATAAATTGTTGCAAGGAAAAAAATCTTGACGCCTATGGAAAGTCAAATATATTTAGAACGCATAAATAAAACATATAAAAAGGAATGCAAATTGTCTATGACAAAATACTTACCACCACCCCGTATCCAACAAACCATCACGGCAATGACGTTAAACACGAGGCAAAGAACTATACCTGCGAAGAAATTACTAAGAGGGTCAGTGAGCAAATAAGAAACTTCAAAAGGACAGAAATTCACAAATACACATGTATGTCATATCCAGAATACAGAGAAACACATAAAATTCTGCTGAAGGCCAGAACGTAATTATCCCTTCCCCACCAGCCGTCCGTCTCCACCCCTCGGAATGTATCCACCAATTCCCAATTTTGTCCCCCATTCATCCTCGGTTATCACTGTATCTATGTTATTTTGTCTTCTGTGTTGATGCGTAAAACAAACGGAAGTTGTCAAAATGCTTTGCACACGAGATGATTATCATTGGCGACTTTGAACATATACACACACACGAATGCAAATACGTATAGATCATACTCAATGTCTAGAGAGCATGATACAAATTCATGGTTAAAGTCTTCGAGTGAGTGTATTAAGAATATTATCCATGTCTGCAACCTAATCCAATTAAAAAGTATTGACAGCCGGAATCAAGTTTGCACATGTAAAGTCTGCCCCTGGAACGTAATGTCTAGTAACTTCTGTGATGCATCTGAGTCAAGGTACATTAGTCTTCAAACAAACAAACATCACACTGACCAAATGAAACTCTGTCACCAGCAAAGACACAGACGCATCACCTAATTTCATGCTAAGGGCAGAAGACAACTTCTTCGAAAACATACACAAACTAAAACACTACCAACATATTTAAAAAAAAATGCAGCTAGAATCCACTCGCTTAAACACGTTGCTCATTGCTTCTAGTCCCAGATTCAGAAAAATGTGTTCCATCTTCCGAATCCCCTACCCACCCAAGATACAACAGAAATGAGAAGTCATTATCGGCCAGTAAAGAAGCACCAAAAAATCTGATTTTGTTGCCTCAGGTGTAGAAGGGACAAAAATAGAGTCCACGTGGTCCTCTCAAAGTTCTACAGTAGAAAGTGGTAGGAAAATTGATTGTGCATAATGTGTTACAAACAGACATAAGAACAGCTAGGAATGAACAAGCACAAATCATCCCGATTGGCTCCTTAAGTTTGTATTTGAGGTCCAAATTGACAACTCATTCGCAATTTGAACCCCTAGATGACAATAACCAGTAGCAGCAGGGCAGCAATGAAAGGGGATATGGCACACCCCTTCACAAGAGACTTTTGCCTGTATAGCCTACAATGCATTCCTCGTAAGGTTTGGCAGATAGCAAGCCTAACCGTATCAGCACTCTGTTCATCACTTCACAGTAGACTTTTACCTCGTTGGCATACAAAGCATTCCTAGTGCTCATAGTCAAGAAATCAGACAGTAAAACCAGAGGTTGTATTTGTATATTGATTGTAGTAGATTATATCAACCAGTCAACACGTTCCTAGCTTCTACCAGTTACTTTTCCATCTTGGCTTAATACTCAGACTGTATCAAAAGGGATAAATACAAAAGGCGTACAAGAACCTATGATATCCCTAAAAAACTGTTTTAACCGCGTACACCAATCATCAAATGACTCCCAACTCCTATAAGGTCAAGACATTTTAAGTCTAGGATCTACCTAACGCCCAAAAGTCTCTTAATAACAAAAGATAACAACTTAAAGAAAAAAGATCAAAATGGTCAAATAGTATCTAATCTAAAGTATTTCCCATGATATACTTGAAAGCTTAGAACCATTCATTTGCACGAATAAAATACAAGAAAGAACAATTCTGAGTAACATACCTAACCAACTTGCAAAAGCCATGTACTGCAACCTCTGAGCATGAACTGGTATCTCATTTGCTATATCATGATGAATAATTGGAAAAAACGGGGGCCAATTTCTATCATCTACTGGGATGTCCACTGTTATGACATAAAATTAGAATAATGTCACAAGATGCGAAGATGTAGCTTGGGCAAATAACAGTGTTGTGTTTCTAACAAGGCTTACCACTAGCGACAGCATCTTCTCTACGCTTGATGTCCTGCAAAATGATGAGGAAAGAGTAAAATTGAATATTAAAGGTATACTGTTACGTGCACACAATCAAGAGTAGAACAAAAGGCAAATTCATGAAGTCTGAGAGAGCATATTTATGTCCTCTCCAAATTTACTTAGAAATCGGTGCATTTGATGCTGAGAAAGCATTTTTTTATAATTTATAACCGATTCCCATGCTTTGTTCCTATAGAACACATTTGCAACCAAGTACTAGTAGCACTAACCCTTTCCCTCCTCCTCAGATCTGCTTCCCAGTCTGAAAGATCTTTCTCCTTCTTCCTTGGCTCCTATTAGTGTTGCACCAAACACTACGGTAAGAACTTAAATAAGTTTATAAAGTACAAGCATAAGAAATAGAACTCATTACATTCATCGTATCCAACGGTATATCCACATTTGCATCATGTTTTTGGCCAAAACCAAAAGTATTAGCAACTTTTTGAATCCGGGACTGCGATCCAGGAGCAGCACTGCCATTCTGCAATGAACCCAACGTGATAAGATGATTTGACTGTAATTAGAAGACTTTCATTGTTCGAAGAATGAAATTCATGCCCCAAATACAACCACTCAAGAAAGCATGAAAATGTAAGGTTCCCATGGAAACAGAAGGTATCTAATTATCAAGCTTCCTTTCAGTTTAATGTACGTGAAGGCACCACACAGCTTACTCCTCCACAGTTTTATCAAAGAAATTTAATTGGTCATACAGGCGCTTGCGTTCAAATCTACTGTATCTCAATGTTCACTAGCAATACAGCAGCATGCTTTAAGTATGTGTGCCACTCAAATTGGCCAACGCAATTTTTTTGCCTCAATCAAGAAATTAGATGGTTCACTAAATCTCGGACCAAAAAAGTATTTCGTAAGACTCTTTTCATCACGAAACGTTGGTTGGAGATACCATTGAGTCTCTTTTATAAAATACGCTTTCCCTCCCCAAAGAAAATATACATGAAGGTTTATCACAGACCAAAAAAATATCTACAGAATGTGAGGATACCAACGTAAGTGGTGAACACTCCTGAACACAAAAGTGTAAGGATACCTACTAAAGTGGTGAACACTCTTGAACAATGGAGTCACAGGAGCCTACCGTGAGCACAGATCAGATGTAGGATGAAAGAATTGTAATTGACATCATCCTAAAAGCTTTGTGTTATCAAGAAGCACGATGAATAATCATAATTCCCATTTTCTTCCTGACCTGTTTGTTACTGAACATTCACAAGGCTAAAAACTTGACACTATCCCACTGAGCTAGAAAGATTTATTTGTCAATACTACACTTTCCATGTATATATACAAAAAAAAATGTGGGTAATTTTATTTTTTTTACTAGAGCTGATATTTCACCGGATGCACTTGCACCCGCACCTATAGGGATAGGTCCACCCCTGCCTCCTCTAATACCAATTTTAACTTGCCAAAGTATAAGTAAATGGGGGAGACAACTGCTGTAACATGTAGTCATGAAAACTCTTCACTTCAATCGCTGTACTCGTCACTGACATGGGAATGGGATCTGGAGTGAGACTCTCTCATGAGTTTCATTCAAAGTTCTTGAGGTTTTCAACTATGCACCGTCAACTACACTTTTAATAGGCACCTAATGTTTTGAGCTTTTAGTAGATTATACTAATTTCCGTATCATATCCACCATTGCTAACTAAAATATTGTAAATGGAGGCTACGGTATACAGCCATAGGCAGTGTCCAAGAACTTAAGTACCCTTCCAAGTACAAGCACCATAATTTCAGGTCTTGTCAGTCCATTCCATATAAGCTAAAATTCATTGTTAGGACCTGCACCGAAGGCCATTTGGCATTGACTACAAGAGGTAGCTTATCACAAAAACGTGTGATGTAGCTGCTTTACAATCCAGCATGCTATCCATTGTGATCCAAATCCGCATCTGAGGCATGCTAGGGCACAGGATCGTTGTGAGTCAAGCCTGTGAAAGTATACATACAGTTTTTAGGCATTATTTAGTGGAGAATACCCATTATAGCAGGGAGACTCCAAAATTATCTACATCAAAACATTCTTTCCAAGAGAGGGGACGTCAATGATATGGGTTGATCAGAAAGGACTATCCTACACCTACACTTAGCCGCATTGGCGTGTTTTAGAGTACTCTCTCCGCCCCAAAAAGATAGTTCGACTTTGACTCTGTTGATCAACTTGATTGAAATTTTACCAAACCGTTATGAATAATTTATTGTTGTCATGAAATTCTAAAATTTGTTATTAACACAAGATTACCATGTTTTAGAATTTCATGACATTAAGTTTCATATATTTGTCAAAGTTCAATCAACTTGACGAGTAAAGTCAAAAGTGAGACTATTTTTTTTTTCGGACGGAGGTAGTGTCTCCTATTATGTATAATGATTCCTAAAACCTCCCGGAGAATCAACTTTGTTATGCCTTTAAGGACACTTTCTATATCCTAAGTACTAAGCAGCCCCCTACAATTTTTTTGTAGAGCGTGCAGTGGCTAGTTCCTTCCAGCCAAGTATTAGCCCAACCTTACAAGATCTACGGTTTTATTTGTAATGGTGCGAAAATTTGATTTTGGGAAGATACTTGGATAGATAATGCAACCTTACAAGATCTATACCCTAGATTGTATCGTCTTTCGTTAGTTCCTTGGGCTCCTATCGATTTTCAGGTGTTTGGGGAAGGGTGAGATGGTCTTTCTTGGAACTTCCATTTCTTTCGCAATCTCGATGATATAGAATCTGTTGAGAACCTGAGGTTGATGATCTCCTTTCTTCTCTTATCTCATATTTAATTGTCAAATAAGCATGATTCGCATGTATGGTCTTTAGAGGGCGTAAATCTTTTCTTTAATCTTAATCCGGAAACCTTCCCCAACTTGTTTTCCTCTTGCGTCTTATGTGTGGAAATCTAAATCTCCTTTCAAGATTCGGGCATGTGTGTTGATTCTTTTGCTTAATAAGCTCAACACTAATGACAAGTTACAGTTTCGCAGTCCTACAAGTGCAAGGAGTCTAATGAGACACACGATCATATCTTTCTTCTTTGTAGTATATCTCAATACCTTTGGAATTGTTTGTTTGAGGTGACTGAAGAAATAAGGGTGTTCCCCGCATCGGTTTTTTATTTCTTTCAGACTCAGATCAAGTTTTGGAACAGAAGAGATACGAAACTGTTTTGAGGCTGTGGGGTTTTTGCAGTTTGTTGGTGTATTTTGATGGGAAGAAATGCAAGGATATTTAAGAATCAGTATGTACCAAAGCATCTCTAGTGGAAAAAAGTTGTGGCTTTAGCGTCTCTTTAGACGTATGCCCCAATGGTGCCTTGTAATGGCTTAAAGGGAGATTGGATTACTGCCTCAGTTTAAAGTAGTTTCTTTTTTCTTATTGATGGATTCCTTGTCCATCCTTTTGCACATTGATCTTCTTCTAATACAATCTTCTTTTCTTATCCAGAAGAATAATACCAATATGAACTAGCCATAGTACACTTACATGTGGGTGAAAATTGTTGCGGGGTGTAACATAGAGTCAGACTCTTCATTTCACTCGCCATGCTCGTCACTGACAATTGCACTTGGATTTGTGTCAGACTCTCTAATGAGTGATCCAAGCACCCTAACGCGTGATTTACAAAAAGAAGTACTTGAGGTTCTCAAATACTCCCTCTGCCTCGGAAAGTTGGTCCTTTATTTTCATTATTACTATGAACAAATTTTGAGCAATAATTTAACCTACTTTTAATTATCCTAATGAAAATTTGAAAGTTGTTATCGATACACCATTATAATTACTATCAATGCCTTTAAAACTAACCTAAATTATTGCTCAAAGTTCATTCAAACTAACAATGAAAAAAGAGGTACTAACTTTCCGGACAGAGGGAGTATGAACAGAGTTCAACTGTTTTTAGAAAGACACCCAAAGTTTTGAACTCTTAATATATTCCACTAATTTCCATATCATATACTCCCTCCGTCCCGGAGTAAGAGTCCCACCCCTCATTTGCACGGTTATTAATAAATATTGGATGTGATGTAAATGTTGTGAGTGTAAAAGTAAAGTATGAGAGAGAATGAGTGGGAGAGAATAGTGAATTGATTGGTGTTGTGAGTATAAAAGTAAAATAGGAGAGAGAATGAGTGGGCTGAATAGTAAAGATTCTTTGCCATTTTAAGAATGGGACTCTTACCCTGGGACGAACCAAAAAGGAAAATGGGACTCTTACTCTGGGACGGAGGGAGTACATCATAGACAGTGGTGGAGCCAGAAAACAAAAAATTAAGAGGGGGCAAAATCATTTTTACTAATTAAAATGGGGCAAAAAAAAGTTGGTGTATCTTTTTCTTTACATAAATGGGGGAAAAGTTTCATTTAATGCACTAAGATCCCTAACTTAAAGAATATTTAACAAATTATTTTTTGTGTTCTAAAAAATAAATGGGGAAGCTGCCCCCATGATCTTAATTGTAGCTCCGCCTATGATAATAATTAACTAAAGTAATGTAAATGGAGCCTCATCACAAAGAAGAGCAGACAGTTTAGTGACCCATTTTGCTTTATTCCATCATATTCCCAAGCCAAAAATAGTGAGCCAGGCTCACTATTTTTTGGCTTGGGAATATGATGGAATAAAGCAAAATGGGTCACTAAACTGTCTGCTTTTCTTTGTGATGAAACAGCAATCAGTCCATGCAATTTTCGACGCAATTTTCATCATGGGTCATCTGGAAACAGCCTCTCTGTGCTTTAATACAGGGGCAAGGCTGCGTACATCCGACCCCCCCCCCCTTACCCCACCATAGGTGGGAGCCTTTGCGGCACTGGGGTAATGTTGTTGTTGTTGTTGTTGTAATGTAAATGGAGCCTCAGATATACAATCCATAGGAAGTGTTAAAGACTCGAAGTACCCTTCCAAGTTCCTGCACCCTATTTTCAGATCTTAATATGTGATTAAAAAATGCTAAAAAAAATCATGGTTAGTACCAGCACCTGTGGCATCAGCTACACGCGTTAGTTGATTGAAAAAACAGTAATGACAGTGTAGCTGCTTTACAATTCAGCATTCTATATAGCATACTCAGCAATAAACTGACAAGGAATTGTTCAATAAAGATTGGAATGCATTTATGCATGAAAGATAACAACAAACATAACTGTGCCAGTATGAAGCCACCTTACAATATGCAATTTTAACGTGTTTGCGCTCAACCATTATGATCATCATCAAAAGAGAGATTATCTGATCATATTATCACCTACCTCCCTCAAGCATCAAATTCCAACATAAGACTGTAAGTAATCTCGTCTCCTTTTAATACCTCTGTTCAAAAATGAATGTCCAAATTTGCTCTTGGTCAATAGCAAATTCGGACATTCATGTCGGGACAGAGGGAGTGTAACTATTTTCTTCTGGTAACAATGACCAACTGAATAAGTTTAGATAACAAGCTGCACAAATAGAGACTGGCACGCAATCCAGATGGTATCAAACAAATGCAATTATTCTCAGAAGCCTCAAATGTTATTTCAAGGAATTAAAGTGGAAGATGGAAAATGATGATACTCTAAAAAATTATAACTCCGAAATCTAAAGAATTTTAAAAGCCACATTTGAGAGCATCTGAATTCAACTTTCAGAACTCAGAATTCAAATTCCATAAAGCTCCAATTACAAAACTCGAATCCAACATATTCTTCCTACACAACACAGCCAGTTTCGTTTCATACATACTCCTACAACAAAACAACAATTAAAATGCATGCTAACGCGTAGGATATAAACAATATTAACAATTTAAAATTCATAATCAATGTGACCCCTTTAACATCTCAACGGTGTTTGTTACCAGATCCAGATGAAAACAACACCTTTACCGATGCGATAATGGCGTAAGAAAAAATAAAGCACATTCAAATTAACCGAAAATTTAGGGCCAAAACTAAATAGTGGATTAAATTCAAACAAATGGAAATCATGAGCTGAAAAATAGGCAGATCTAGAAATAGTGAAGCTGGCGATTACCGAAAAAGGATTGACTTCTTCGTCGAACGGGTTCGGATCCTCGCGACGATTCATGGCCTCTTTCTCGCTTCAATTCAAACCGCTCACTGTACTAATTTGCAGAAATGCGCTCCGCAAAGAGCGATGTCAGTGTGTGGGGGTGAGAGAGAGAGAGACAGCGGGGGGAGAGAGAGGAAGTTGATTGTACGGTATGCTGTTTTTTATCTGTGCTTGCCTGATACGCGGGGTATCTACCGGAAAGAAATTGGGCTACTTGTTGCGTAAAAAAGTTAAAGGGCTCACCTTTTTAAAGCAAAGTTAAAGAGTTTGTGATAACTATCGTAATAATAAATTTTATCCTCTCACAGAGTATATGTTCACCCTCTTATTTACACAAAATTAAGAAATGGTAGATGTGATATAATTGTTGTGAGTATAAAACTAAAGTATGAAAGATAATGAGTAGGAGGGAATAGTAAATTGATTAGTGTGTTGTGGTATAGACCCTCCAAACCAAACAGATCACAAGAATATATAATGTGCAGACCCAAAAAGCAAGAACGATAAAAAAAAAAAAAAAAAAAAAAAAAAAGCAAAAACAGTAAAGAGAACACAAAGAATTGTTTACCTAGTTCGTCAATATTTTTTACTAGGGGCACTACCAAGACAGGATCTTGCACTATAATCTTGGACAGCAATAAATAGCAAAGTATAAGACCAATTGTCACATTATCGAAAGCAAAGCAACTTTAGAAAAACAGAAAACAAATTACAGATGTGATTTTTGTTTGAAACAAAACTGGAAAAAAAATGGAGAAGAACATGCACTGCAATTAGCATCATTATCCATGGTTGATACTTGATACCCCTAGATATTAAGCAAGTTGCAAGCCCTCTTTATTATAGACACTGTAATACAAGAAATTGACTAATAATGTCAGAAAAACTTGAAGTAAAATTACGAGAAGAAGCATAAGGGATGGAACTTACCTTTAATCGCTGGAAAATTGAAAGGAAGGTCGAGCTAGGGTTTCAACTAGCCGGTGTCTGTAGGTGAGACATAATCCGTGAGAAGTGGGATAAATTTGGAGGCCTGAGTCTGAGTGGGAGTGAGATGGAGGAAGCCAGGAAGGATGTCGGCCGGAGGGATGGAGTCGGTCGGAGGGATGGAGTCGTGGGTGGAGTAGACAAGAGAACTGGAGACGAGAGGATTAATTTTGTGCGTTTTGAATTTCCACTGACGATAATCGATATCACGTAGGCGGTGGATAAGCTATCTAGGGTTAAAATAAATCTAACGGTTCATATCAAATCACTAAACTTAATCAATGGTCTATAATATGGCTCACCGGTTCAGCTAGCTCGGTTTGATGACTCGGCTCCGCGGTTCAGCTCACGGTTCAGCTTAACGGTTCAGCTCTATGGTTCGGCTCCACGGTTCAGCTCGAAATGGTTTGGCTTGGTTCGGCTTGGAGGGTCAGACCGTGAGCCAAACCCAACCGTGTGGTTTATCAATTTTCGAAGCCGAGCTGAACCGCATAAGTTTAAAAACTGAGTTAAACCGCACGGTTTAGCTCGGCTCGGTTCCGAACCGCGGTTTGAGCCGAACCATTTCCACCCCTAACCCTGCTTATATAGCCATCCTAGAATAAGACCTAAACCTAGACACAAAAGGAATCATTCTCCTTTTTGGTCTCTTTTTCTATTGCTTAAACTTTAGAGGCAAAAGGAATCCTTCTCCTTTTTTGTCTCCTTTTTCTATTGCATCTCTACTCCAACAATCTCCCACCTAGAGATCAACCGCGTATACAAGCCCCGTATCCATCTTCAACTCATCCTTAGTGCCTTCCTAGTGCTCACCTCGATCATGGTAGTGCCGTCCTCCTCCCCTATTCTCCAAGCCCCGTTGAAGCTATGCATAGCTTCAACTTCTCCTTGCTTAAGAAACATAGAGCCTTACCAGCCGATCCACACTCTCTGTTAGATCTGCGCAGCGGAATATCCGGTCCTGAAGTATGTGGTTCATCTTTCAGTGACCCCCTGATCTTGGTCATCATGAACCGTCTTGCTCTCACCCGAGTCTCGAATATCCATGCGAATCTCATTCGCATCACAGTATTCCTTGAACTCCCCAAGCTCATACTCCCCACCATTATCAGACCTCAAATATTTAACCTTGATTCCTGTTTGTGTCTCTACGAAGGCTTTCACTTCTTAAATACCCCTATTTGCGCGTGAGGTTTTCCTTCGAGGCACGTTTTCGTCCTTCGATTTACCTTTTTGTTGATTTGAGAGTCGCCACCATGTTATTGTCGGAACACGGACCGAGATGTCTGGATTCGGGGGTTAAGTTATGAATTGGAAGGTCAAGGAGCACCCAATTCACCCAATCTATGATTGGTCTTGATAAGAAATCATCATTATCGTTTCAAAATTATGCATTCATGTACCAAAAGGAAAAAAACAAACAAATAAATAATTGCTTATTTATTTGGGATGTCGGATCATGTGCTTCGAGACCATCTCCATGGATTGGAGAGGCTCTAGGCTAATCCTTTAATGGAATCACACTACTTCAAAGCAAAGAAGGAGATGAGAAGATAGAAAGCAAAGATTTTACCTAAGCGTTTTCTTCAAAATCCTATGGATGGCCTTGACTAAAGGCCTTGATCTTCCAAATTTCGTGGGTATCAGAGAGGGGCTGATTATGAGAGCTTCTTTGATCAGATTTGGAGTCTAGACTTGACCGTTAATTCATAATTAGTCATTCTAGCCAAGAACAACTATTATATAGGGGTTTTGGACCTAGGGTTTTGGCCAAGAAGGTAAGTTGAGGTGGGAATCCAAGACTTGATTCTCACATAGGTATATTTGGACTCTAGGATCGTCCAGGGATTTTCCCCGGATTGCATGAGTGTTTGCCAAGAAAAGGGTTAAGATCAACAAGGAAACTGACCAAAACCCGACTGTCAAGGGGGGATACCTCGTACGAGACATCAATGTCTCGTACGAGACATCCATGTGCTGGAATCACATTTTTGCCCTCTGCAGCAGTTTTAATGTTCATTTTGGCCCCTGACTAACGGAGTCAGTCAGAAACTTAGGGATCGATGCTCCTGGAAGATCGTCATCTGCTCATGATGATGATGAAGAGATTGAAGAAGCTGAGGAAGAACTTGAAACTAGAAGGATAGTCAAAGGCAAAAGGATTGCTAGTGCATCTACCGCTCCTCCCAAAACCAAACCATTGACTGGAATTGTCATTAAAGAACCTTTAACCAATAAACCCCCTTCCAAAATCCTTCCTTCCGTTCCATCCAAAACCAAATCAACCGCACTACCTTCAAAGCCTTTGGTTTCAAAGCCTACTATAACCTCTCCGACCGCTCCTCTCAAATCAAAGTCTTCTGCACTCCCCGCTTTGTCTCAGGGGGGAGAAATCCAAGAAAAGGGATCTTTCTCTAAGTCTCATCCAAACCGCAAAGAAATCTAAGGTATCTCGACTTTTCCTTCAACCGCCTCTCCAGTATTCACTCTATCCGGTTCACCCATGCAAAGTGACCGTGATGAGGTTGCTGATGTCCCTCCTACTCAACCGCAAAGACATCGAGCTAAACATGCTCTTGAGTTGATTGATGAGCCTGATGATGTCCAGTTGGTGGAATCAAGTGATGAATCTGGAAAGCATAATGTTGAAGCTAGTGTTGCTGAAAGTGTGAAAAAGACCGTGAATGTTGAGAGTCCTGATTTTAGTGATGATAATGTTCTAGTCCATCGTGTTGAGACAACCGCTGAAAAGGACAAGTCAACTGATGAGTTTCAGGGTCACGGTCAAGATGGCGACCGTGTACCCAGTGACCACAATGATGAATTGACCAAGTCCCCTGCTCTTTCACCCCCCTCATCCTACTCAAGCTCCTCCGACCGCTTCTGGTGGTCCGGTCGATCAAATGGCTCACATTTTGACTGCTATTGAGTTCTTGACTCAGATCATTCTTGATACTCAAGGTGAGGTTGCAAAGCTTGCTGCAAATATTAAGTTGCAGAATGAAGTTGATCTGCTCAAGGCTTCAGTTGTTGAGACCATTAAGGGGAGAGTCAGCATATAACAAAGGCTATTCTTGAAAGCCTCACTACCGTGAATCCAAACATCGCTTTGACCGCATCCACCTCTACCGCTTCCCTTTCTCGTGCTGACCTCAAAGAAGAGCTCAAGTCACAATCAAATGCTATTGACCGTTCTGTGGTCAAGATTCTTGATGAAGCTGGCAAAGAAATGTCAAAGGTGATGACAGGCAACAAGAATTTTTTATTTGAAAAGATGGATAAAGTAAAGACCTCTCTTAAGGCAGAAATCAATGCCTGTATTTCCGTAGGGTTGCTCTCGGTTGCTGATAAGTTCGTGCCAAAGATAGAAGCTATGAGACAAGCTATGCAAGTCCATACTCAAAGGCTAGAAGGCAAACTTCCAAGATTGATAGGGTTTATGAAATTTCTAACACCAATGTGCAGGAAGTGATCAACAATATTTCAACCCTTCAATTGACCGTGGACAATATTGCTGGATCTCAAGGCTCCTCCTCTCAAAATCAAGCGGCCGGACATGGAAACAGGATAGCAAGGGTAGATGAAGATGAAGATAGCTTTGAATTTCCAACCCTGAACAGCTCAGACTTTCTCGAAGTCAATGCCTCAAGACTGTCGCGACCCCGAACCCGCGGGTCCCTAATACGCGAACTGGACGTCGACTTAAAACCCAAACTCTAAAATATAGAAGTTAAAATTCTATTTTGAACCAAAAGATGATAACACAAGGTTTTACAAATCCAAGTTTAAATCAACAAAGTACATCTAACATAAGCTCCACAGCTTATACCCAAAGAATAAAATATACAATTCTTAATGACGTCAATAATGGTAAACTATCCCCAAAGGTTATACATTTAAATAATGTAAACCGATCCATAACAACCTGCCCCAAAATCTCAATCCTCTCGACGTCCTCCTCGATCCGCGAATCTAATCCTTTTCCTCCTGGGGGGGTTAAGGAAAACAAAGATGGAAATAAACGGGGTGAGATAAAATCTCAGTAAGTTACTAATGCAACTACATGGCATGCTATAATGCAATAGGCAATAACAATGATAAATATCACATAGCATGTAACAATTAACAGTCAACAGATAGCAGCGGAAAGTAAACACATAACAAAGGATATTAGCCAAGGTTTCCCAACAGAAAGAACCAAATAAAGGTCGCTGCGCAGCTTCAACAATCAACCAATCCATATCTTCACAGTAGCATAAAAGCCGAAGAGAAACCCCGGTCAGAAGCGACAAATCAACCCATCAATCAAACAAACCATCTTCATAGTAGCATAAAGCTGAAGAGAACCCGTTACCGGAACCAATAACAATGTAAAGTGCCACAAGGGGCGGGAGCCATGCCACAAAGTCATGCTCCAAAACGATTAGCTAGAATACCCACAACGGAGCTAGCTCATCCCAACCAAGGCCAATCTGGATGAGGACAGAAGGACCAATAGGCGATGCTATAACTGGACTTGGCTCGTGCCATTATAGCATTATCCATTGCCTGACTCGATACACAATTAACCAGCTGGACTTTCAATCATGCTAAGAAATAAAATACTAGCACGGTAAACAACTAAGGATTCCAAAGTAGGGAACCATACTAAATAATCACCATAAAGATGCAACGGGTACTCATGAAGAGTTTAACAACAACGATAACAAGAGTTTCTCATGAAGAGCACAACAACGATAAACGGATTTTCTCATAAAGAGCACAACAACATGATCATTAAAACAAGATGATTCCAAGACAAGCACGTATCAAATACATCCTAAATATGATACCCACAAGTAAATCATAAAGAGCACAACCCAAACGGTCGCTCACAAATGGCACAATGACTATTACCAAAATGACCCTAAAACATTTACTCATAAAGATATACTATGACTAGAACCTCAACCATCTCATCACACCTGGAATTCAAAGTAGGAAATCAGAATGAATACACCTTAAGGTTATCAAACCGTAAGTACCCAATCGCCAATTCACGCTTTACCTCCGCCCATAACGAACCAATTCTAAACACCCAAATGAATCCAAAAGGTACCCTTATTAGAACATGATCATGACCGGACTTAAACACTACACTTTATTTTCTCAAAACACCCCTCTAGGTACTATAGGATATCACTAAAACCTAGACCAAGTCTTATTCAAAAATCAATCCGATCAGTAAAATAACTTTCAATTAAATGGTCTCAAGGTATTAAATCCTCACTTATATCACAAATATGATCCAACAACTCAACACGGCCACTCAAATGGATTTGCAAAACTTGATCACAAAGGATTTGATGCAACTCCTCTTACCCTCAAAACACCCAATAAAATCCCGAAGTATAAAACTTAGAACTTAACTGAACGACCCATCCCATCTTTTTAGTACTCGAAGAGAGCTTCGAAACGATAGTTTTACACGCCTAAAACGGAGTCCGGACGAAAGAAGTTATGGGTGAAACAGTTTTAGAAGAAATGGAAGAATATATCAGAGTCTCAGCTTGGCACGACCGTGCCTAAGAAAGTGGCACGACCGGCCAATCATGACGGAAGGAAAGGAAATTTTTGGCGCGACCGTTGCCTAAGAAAGTGGCACGACCGTGCCAAACATTACGGGAGGAAGGGAATGTTGCACGACCGTGCCAAATAAAGGAGCACGAACCGTGCCAACCATTACGAGAGGAAAGTGAATGTGGCACGACCGTGCCAAAAAAAGGAGCACGACCGTGCCAGAAGAACAATGCCCAGATTCTTCCTGGGTTTACCAATTTCGAACCAAAACACAACCTTCACTAAAGTTATCAAAATCAAAGCTTCCCAATACATTTCTAAAGCTCCTAAACAACATCCAACCTAAAGGGAACCTAAATAACACCCTTTAATCAACAAACCAACACCAAAATCCCCACATTCAAGATTTCACCATTTTTACCCAAAAACTCAATAAATTCAAATAAATTCTAAACTCAACCACCAACTTCAAATATAACACATCACTCATATAACATGAGATGAACATTTTAGCATCAAAATGGGAAAAGTAACTTACTCGGATTTCTCAAAGTTGATGGATTTCAAATATTTTTGGCTTCCAACGATCCTATCGACGATCTAACATGTTTCAAGTTTTAAGAAACGAGAGATTAGAGAGGAAGATGAAGAAAATGAAGAGAGAAGGAAGAAGATGAAACTTACCCACATGGAGGAGAGAGAGAGAGAGAGAGTGTGCTGGAGGACGAAGATGAGTGAGGAGAAGAGTAGGGAGGTGAGGAGAAGAAGGGAGTAGGGAATTATTTTTAAAAGTTACATCTAGCCCCTCCCTTCCTACTAACACAATACTACTACTTCCAACTAACAATAATAGACATATACAAACTCCCAACTACACATACACAATACCACACTAGAATGACCCAAATAAAATGCTAGCATGAATTATTATAACACATAAGTGCACATTTAAATTATTAATTAAATAATAATTTAAATAAAGAAACAGCAAATAACTAAATAATAATTATTTTTACTAATAAAATAGAGCCTAGATTTCGGGTCGTGACAAGGACCCCATCATCATTCCGGAGTTGGCCTCTCAAAGAAATTTTGCCACTTTGAAGGAGATCCATACTTTGGTTAACCGCACCATTTATATGACCGTGTGTGTGTCATTTGAAACTTTGCTAATGATTTTGTATGTCCCAAAACAATTTTATTTTATGTTTGTCTTATTATGGTCTTTAAAACTTTTGATTCCTCTTTTGGTTCTGCACTCCCTATACGTGAACGGATATTTATGTGGAGTGCCTTTGAATGTTTGATTGATGCATTTGCATTCTTATTGGTTTTTTCTCTAAAATGCATTCAAACTTATATTTCTATCTTGCTAGGATTAGAATTTTATTTTATCTTTTTGGATGATAGAATCTATGACACTGGCTTAGAGTGTGCATTGACTTGGGCATGAAATTTAATAAAATAATATTTCTTGAAACATGCTATTACCAAGTACAAAGAGTTAACCTTTGTTATAGTAGGTAATGGTCTCAATCAATATGGGAGATGTTTGGGTATGCTATTTTTATAAACACTCCTATTACCTAGATTGATTGATCACATGGACCTAATTTTATCTTTTGTGGACTATAGGATATATTGTAGAAGTGTTAGACTTCATTTTTAGAATAATCATTTTGATAGTATAGGCTTAAGTTTGATAGGTCTAAAACTTTCTAAGTCTGGAATGTTAGTGGTCAAGTCCTTGACCGTGAATCACTTGACCGGAAGTCAGTGGCCGTGAGCTTTGTGGCATATCTTGATAGGTCACATTTGACCCTCGACCGCAAGCCACTCGACCGTGAGCCTTGACCGCAAATGATGAAGTTGTCCAGAACCCAAGTTTGTTCAAACTTAACTATGGTTAGTTTAGAACATTGCAGAACTTGGACCCCAAGCAATCAAATTTGAATTCATCTAAGTGGGACCCCTCTCATCTGCAAAAAGGGACAACTCAGATTGAGCTCCATCAGAATTCAACAGCTCATCGTCCTTCACATTGGAGCAAGTAATCCAACAGCTATTTTCTCATTCAAAGCTATAAATAGTCCTTGAGTTCTTCATTGAACATGGCTGAGATTCAAAGAGAGAAATTGCTATTGAAATACTTGGTGATTGAAGATCATACTCAAGATTTCCAGAATCATTTGAATCTTCAAAGAACTCACCTTCAAACCTTCAAAGCTCTCCAGCAACATTTAAGTAATCTCAAGCCTTGTAACACACAAGATTCATTAGGCTCTACAATCACTTAGATTTTAAAGAGCTTCTGATTCTTACACACACACTCACCCCAATTGATCAATCACATAGATTGAATCAAAGGGATACACTGGTCTAAGTCTAGGATTTGAACTTCATAGAAATAGGTGTTGATTCAATACTTCATCTCTATAATCTGTACACTCAAGAATCTATATATTCCTCCATTCAAATCTAAGACTGACCATCTTGGTAAAGGACGTAGATCTTTTAAAGATCGAACCTTTCCAAATACTTGTGTCATTTTACTTTCTGCAAATTCTTTCAAATATTGTTCATCTTGTTCTCTATTGTTCATATTAATCTTGTTTGTCGTTTAGTGTTTGATCTTTCAGATTTAAGAACTGTTGTGAATTTTGTTTGTCTGTTCTCCACATTGCCTAAGTTAAAATCTGACTAACTTATCATTTGACAAAACTTTCAAGACAACAACTTTCAATCTCAACCATCTGACCGCAAATCACTTGACCGCATCTCTCTCGACCGGAACAACTTGACCGTGAGAAAGAATACACTTAGAGATTTTGTCAAAAACAACCTTACCTCATTTCTATCAAAAACTTTCGTTGTGCATATTACACCTTGACCGTGTGGTTTTTTTACATGACCGCAAATTCAAGATTGTAAGCACTTGGTTGAATTTTGAAAATGGTTGAATTTTTAAATAGGCTATTCACCCCCCCCCCCTCTATCCTTTTTCATACCCTTGTTGTGTCTTTGGGACCAACAGGGAGATTGTTAGGATTCTTTGTTAGTACACCCTCTTGATTTGATTGATCTATGCCACGTTGTAAGTACCCCAATCCGGGCTCAACCCCTCTATAAGGCATGAAAACCAAGTTAGAGGTAATCTTAGTACTATTTGGGGATAAACCTGATAGGCTAGGACCTCATAGAAATAAACGGAAAACCTTAGGACCAATCTGGAATAAAAAAATAAAGTTTCAGATCTCGCCAAGGCTATCCGTACGGATGGTTTGGCCACAGGGAAGGACCAGCCGTACGAATGATTTAGGTCCTCCATGTCCCTATAAATTGAGGCCCTTGCTGATCATTTTAGGGGGAAGAAAAATAGTTTTGAGTGAGGAAACTCTGTAGGAATACATCCACAAACACTTGAGTGAGAAAAGAGAGGAAGATTGGCCTAACCAAGATAGGTAAAGCCACCTTCTCCCCCAACCTTTCTTAATATTCCACTTCTCTTTTATCCATCTTGCTCATCATATTGTTCATTTATATTTGCAAAGTATTTATATTACAAGTCTTTATTTAATCATGTAATCTTTATATGACTTGGATCCAAGTACTCACATGATTCTAAAGGCTTAATCTTGCACTTCACTAGTGCATTAAAATGGTGAACTAAATGGAGATGGGATTTGTTACATTTAAAGTCTTAATCTTTAATGTTTATTTCCTATTTATGATAAAGTTGAAGCCTTTTAATGCACTATTGAAGTGCAAGATGAAGCCTTGTAATGTATGAGCCTTCATACATTACATAAAAGGCTCATTTGGATGATAAAGTTTCAATCTTTACTCATCCAAATGTTTGCCTTGGCTCAAAAGCCATGTTCATCACCTTTCCTTTTTTCTTCAATGATTGCCTTGATCACGCCCAAAATCTTTGTTTTGGTGTATAAATTTATGATGAAAGGCATAGGAATGATTGTATGTAATGTTTATGTACATAATCATGAACTAAAAATGAAACAGTTTAGTCCAGTTTCAGCAGAATGTTTTGTTTCTGCTAGGGGTGAGCACGGATCGGTTTGGATCGGTTTTAGGATAAAACCGACACCAAACCAATAGTTATCGGTTTTATGTAATCGAAACCATTAAACTTCGGTTTCTTAATGGTTCGGTGTATCCGGTTTCGGTGTGATTTCAGTTTGGTTTCGGTTTCTTAATGGACCGTTGGGCCTTAATGGGCTTTGTTGGGTAGTGTTGGGCCAAGCTGGTGAAAAGGCTTTGTTGGGCACATATAGTTGAGAGATTTTGTCATTTTGACATTCAGCAACAAAAAAAACACAAAAAAAAAACATAAAAATAACATTCATCCATCCATCCACATTAGGGCTGGATTGGTAGGTATACCAGTTACATTTTGCCTATACCATGTACCAACCAAGTTTAACTTGGTACATGAAATTACGTACCATTATCAACCAACTAAGTCGGTATACCAACTTAGTTGGTACGGTTGGTACTCGGTTGGTACTAGCCTATACCAAATGTGGAATATAATGCAAAAATGACTTTAAAAAAAAATGAATGATGAGTCCAAAACACATATTCATTACATAATTCAACATTAACATCAAGCTAGTCAACAAAGCAAGAGTCTCATGTTGACACCAATTGATCACAATAATTCACCACAATGTTACTAGTGGTTCTGAAGTTTAAACACAACAACAAAAGCAAAAACAAAACAAAAAAACACTACTTGAGAGTCTTCTTCTTGAATCACAATACTTCACCATAATATTGACTTCCTGCATAGAGAGGTGAACAACAGTGTAAGGAGGGTGAAACTGGTTTGGAGTGTAGACAGTCTGCAAGTCAACAAATAGTTTTTCTCTGGAACTTTTTTGTAATTTTTTTTTTACATACTTCAAAAAGTAATTGTTTTCTGGGACTTTTTCCTTTTTCTTAGAATGAAGATGTTGAGAGATCCAAAAAATAAGAGAGGTGAATTGGGTAATCAGCAATCCCCTCTCTTTCTTTTTCTCTATGTTTATTATTTTTTGTTTCTTTTTTCTTATGTAAGAAGAAACAAACAGGCAGTTCTTTGTTTGGAAACAAAATGAAAGTCCATGTGCCCACACCCATTCACAATAATGACAATATCAATACTCCTCCGTCCCGTACTTATCGCTACTTACTCTCATTTATGGTATATAAATTGACTTAAAATGATTGCTCAAAGTTAATTCGTAGTAACAACAAAAAACAATGAGAACATCATTCCGGGACGGGGTATTAGAATGTATAATGGACACTCAAAAGATTGTTTCACATTTATAAATATTCGGGGGGAGGGGATAAAATTTATCATCCAAAGGTAGCAGGAGAGTTATAAAAGGCTGGCAATGCTTACTTGGAATCACCTAATTCTGCTGTCTCTTTTTTCAAGCTTGAGTGCTACTTGGTGCATTGCTGTTGTTTAAGCAATTAAGTCCTTCAAATGCTTCAATAAGAGGAAAAAAAACTCCTTAATAAATATGCATAACATATTAACATTATGAACTATCATAAGAAAATACTTTGAAGAAATGTACCTTTCTCCAGTTCCTCAATCTCAAGGTATATTTTCAATTCCTCTTCTGTTGGAGTTTGATAGAGATCAAAGTTTGCTGGTGCACATCTTAACCAATCAGAAGTGCAAACAAGGGCCTCGACTGTTTTTGGTGTCAATGAAGCCCTAAATAGATCCATGACTCTTGACCCTAAGCTAAAAGCATTTTCTGAAGCCATGGTACTACATGGAACAGCAAGTACATCCTTGGCTAGCTTCGACAAAATAGGAAACATAGATTCATTACCCTTCCACCACTTGGCAATGTCAAAATTCTTGACCATAAGACTTACACATTTATCGGACAAATATCGATCAACCTCATTACGGATTCATTGAGCATTTTGAGACATCCTTTCTCTAGCAATCTCCTTACTAACATCATCAAGCTCCTCAAAGTTTTCCACATCTACTACCATATCATCTTGATAAGATTGTTGAACTTGCTCCATGCTCTCATTGCTTTTGTACTCGTTATACATCCTCATCAATATTTTTCTCAAATCTTCTTCAATTGACTCGATTATAGCCACACTTGAATTAATTTTCCTCATCGTCATTCTAGACCAAGTAAGTTTGTATCTAGGATCAAGCACGTTTGCTATCATGATGATTTTATTAGTAGTCTCAAAACTTCCCCAATACTTGTCAAATTTGGCCTTCATTGTGTTGGGTTTCGTAGTAACATGCGCAGCGGAATTAAGCATTTAAAATTTATGAAACCTAAAGCCCATAGATCCATTCATATGATTAAGTCAAATACAATATAATGAATACTAGAATACTAACCCTTGATGCCTTTGATTTTGCAACCTTGAATTCGATGGAGGCTTGAAATCTTGATCACGAACAAAGCAAGAATCACGAACTATGAAGATGATAAGTTTCACCCTCTAGCGGTATCCACACCACGAACGAATATCAAGAACACTTGATCTTGGTTGCTAGACCAAATTATGAAACACACTTTCACAATTGTAAGAACTATATGGAATTATGAATATTCTTGTTCTTCACTTGTGGGATCTTAGAACAAGAAAATAACCTCCCAAAACCCTTTGGAGGCACACATAATCATGTGTCTAATGGCTGTTGAAAGGATCCTTTTATA
Source organism: Campanula takesimana (assembly GCA_026119855.1). NCBI lineage: Eukaryota > Viridiplantae > Streptophyta > Magnoliopsida > Asterales > Campanulaceae > Campanula > Campanula takesimana. Next base: position 780,323 of record JAOWBW010000511.1, on the reverse strand, counting down.
GGTCCTAATCCTTAACCCTTAAGGACTTAGGAACCATAAATCCCGTCACCAAATTAGGCAACAAAGAACTCTGGCCGACTTGACTGGCACGGTCGTGCCCTATAATCTGGCACGGTCGTGCCATCAGGTCCGCATGATTCCCCCATATCGACCATTTTCGGCACGGTCGTGCTTGTCTTCTTGGCACGGTCGTGCCAAACATGCCGACAGGTTTTACCTTGGTTTGGATTTATGGCACGGCCGTGCCATTTTAAGGCGCACGGCCGTGCCAGAGCCAAAATCTGACATTCTTCCATAATTCCAATTTAGTCCTTTATGATTCGTTCTATTCGTGTGTGACCCTCTAGGATTACACTAAGTTGGCAATGAGCCCAAACATGAACCCATAAGATATGATTAGGTTCTAGCAAACCGTCATACCTATCCAAATAGTGTAACTAGATACAAGTTCGCATTCCTTTAGAACATGTCATAATCCCTTTGTCCACGATGTCTTTGAACACAAGTCATGGTCAACAAGTCAACTTGTTTTGTTCAAAACTTTTCTCGATCCCGAATATGTTGATAATCCAAATGACATTGATCCAATCAATCCATTTGAGTTTGGCCAAACATTTCACCAACATCATTCCTTCGAGGGGCCCAAGCTTGACATCTCTCCGAAGAGGGACAAATCCATTTAGCTTATTATTCTTCCCTACGTGAATCCAATCATGCCAATCATACACTTTATAACTACCGTGTTAAGGCAGCGTTTGAATATGTCAAACATAATCTTCATCAAGTGGAAGACTATAATAACTTCATGTCTAAGGATTCAAATGACATAACTAATATGAGATTTATATATGACATCGACCATGACATAAATCTCATACTGTGGGTCATGTCCAGTACCTTGTTCCAAACAAGTACCCATAAATCTACCATGATCATCCCATGATCATTTATCCTTTATACTAGTGCTTAACAAGCTCTAGGGACGGAGATTATTATAAGCAAACACGAGCCATAATAATAATCTTATTATCTCTTTATTATTATGAATAAAATGATAACTATACAACGTTTAACAAACGTGCCTAGGGCACCAACACCAACAATCTCCCACTTGCCCTAGGCCCAATTCCCTAGGTATCCAATACCCATGGACCTAACATGACCATCATGTCTTAGCTTGTGGAAGTCCCATTGTTTAGTGTGTCCGTAACGTTATCATTAGTAGGTACTTTGCATATATGTACGTCTCCCTTATCAACGATTTCTCGAACGATAAGAGAACGCCTAAGTATGTGTTTGGATTTGGGATGTGCTCTTGGTTCCTTTGCTTGATCAATAGCACCACTATTATCACTAATATGGTCTATTGGATTAGCAATACTAGGAACCATCTTAAGTTCACCAATGAACTTCTTAATCCAAACAACTTCCTTTGCAGCATCCTATGCAGCGATATACTTAGTTTTAGTCATAGAATTAGTGACTGTACTCTGATTGGAACCATTCCAACTTACAGCTTCACCATTAGTTATAAAACTCGATTGCGATTTTTCTATTATCTTTGTCAGTTTGGAAGTATGCATCCGTGTACCCATATACGACGAGATCATCTTCCATCCCTCCATAGATCAAAACAAATCTTTAGTCCTTCTAAAGTGCTTTAAGAATTGTTTCACAACCATCCAGTGACTCTCACCGGTTGTCAGATTGATATCTACTCGTCATGCTCCAAGCATTAGATATATCCGGCTTAGTACTTATCATGGCATAATGGATCCAATTGCCGAAGCAAATGGCATCTCATTCATTTTCTCATGCTCATCTTTTGTCTTTAGGACATTGAGTCTTGCTTAGAGAAATTCCATGTAACACTGATAAATGTCCTCTCTTAGAATTTTCCTTGAAGAATCTTCTTATGACTTTGTCAATGTATGTACATTGGCTTTAAACTATTTAGCTTCCTTGATCTATCTCTATAGATCTTAATGCCAATGATTTATGCGGCTTCATCCATATTCTTTATTGCGAAACACTTTCTTAACCAAATCTTTACAGATTAAAGTGTAGGAATGTCGTTTCCAATGAGCAATATGTCATCCACATATTAGATAAGGAATAGCACATGCTCCCACTAACCTTATTGTATATACAAGATTCATCTTCGTTCTTGATCAATCCAAGCTCTATGACTTATCAAAACGGAGATCCCAACTCCAAAAAGCTTGCTTCAATCCATCCAATGAATCTTCGCAACTTTCATACCTTTTAGAATTTTCTTGACTATCAAAACCTTTAGTTTGTATCCAATACATCCTTAAGTGAGTTCCCATTGAGGAACTCTTGTTTTGACATCATTTTGTCAAATTTCATATTCTAAATATGAACATGTGACTATGAAAATTCTAATAAGTTTCTTGCTACCCATGTAAGTTTTTCTCCAAGAAAAGTCACTCATCTCCTTTGGTTTTTACACCTTAGGTTAGAATGATCAAGTTCCAAACTTGATTATTATACATGGATTGCCTTTTAGATTTTATGACTCCAAGCCATTAATCTAAATGTGGAGTTGATATTGCATCTTTGATAGGTGGTAAATACTTCATTCTAAATGAACTTTACCTCAATACTTTCTTTTTCGAAATATCCAATATTTCTACTAATAGATTGTATCCTATCATGTATTGCAAGTATTTGTATATCTTGAACAGACTTTTCACGACTCCTTGTGAAAACTTGTTCAACTTCCATCTTAGGTTAAAATATATTTTCTAGGTCTCGAACCATTCGAGATACATTTTACTCCCACTGATTCTTTTAGAGATAAACCATTTATCTAGAAAAGTATCATCATAAGCAACAAACCATTTGTTTCTTATGAGTAAAATTAAATCCTCAAGTTTCCTTAGGATATCTCATGAAAATATATTTATTAGATTTAAATGTGAGTGTGTCCCAGACAGCTCCTTTCCAAAAGGTCTCACCATCTTAAATCTTTACGAAAGACAAACCGAGGTTTCTTTCATCATTTAACCTTTTGATGGAACTCAAATTAGTGTAGTCATAGCGGTTTGTAATGCATAACCCCAAAATTAATAATGGAAGATCAATTTGACTTTATCATCTGATGAACCGTGTCCAATAAGGTTCTTATACTTCCATGCAGACATATCATTTAGAATGATATTCTTAGTGAAGTTAATTTGTGAAACCATTTCACAACTTTAATGATGACTGTCAAATTCTTGGTTTAATTATTCATCATCATGATCCAATCATAATCTTTGAATAATTTTACCAAGTATAACCAAAATTCTCTTTAGCATTGCTTCTTAATGCACCATATACATCGACATGTATTAGGTCAAGTAAGATATTCGCCTTTTACCAATCATAGTAAAAGATGTCTTGGTCCAAGTAAATAAGTTTGCATATATCATATGATTGCAAATCATATGACTTAAAACTCCGTTCCATGGAATTTTAGATATGCATTTCTTATTTATTTGATCAAAACAATAATGCATAAAGAATTTTAATTATTTATGTTATAGCCTTTATTACTTTGTTCTTCAAGATTTAGGATATAAAATTTATTTATATGATAACACAATGAAGTAAATCATAATAAATAAAGCACTTTTCTTATTCCAAATAAGAAATAAATATCCTTCATTATCTTATAACAAAATAATATTTCCTACTTCATTAGTAAAGCCACTTTACAAGTGTTCTATGAATAATGTTGCAACCATTGCATCATTACCATTCATAGATAAACCTTTACTATGAGTAGTCTTTCAGTTTACTAATTATTGCACATTTATACAAATGTGGGATCCATATCCGGTATCCAATACCCAATAATTAAAGTTTGAAAGATTAATTTATAACATAAGTATCCCGAGTGGTAGTCCTACTACCATTTTGTTGATCGTCCAAAGTTTTGACTACAATTCTAAATGGTCAATCCAATTGCCATTTTACTGGATTGCATCAATTAGAGTTATTATTTTAACCACAATTATTTCCTTTAGGTTTGACAAATCTGTCTTACCTTTCCTTTGGCATTTGGCCTCATTTTCCATCATGAACCATGAGCATTGGAGAACCTTTCTCCATCATCTTCATCTCCGCAGTTTTTCAGCATATCATGCAACTCGGAGAGATTCTTAATCATTCCAAGCATGTCGTAGTTTATCACTAAGTGATCATAACATTTGAACAATGAATCAAGAATGAGATCCGTGGCTCGCTCCAATCCAATTTGACAACCAAGTGTCTCAAGATGCTCTACGTAGTCTTTATCTTAAGCATGTGAGGTTCTACTTATTGTCCTTTACTCCTTTTGCAAGAAGTGAATGCAATAATGGTTTTATACCTTTCTTGCCTAGATTGCTCTTTGAAACATGTGACTCAACTCCACGTCTATCTAATAGGCTTCCAAAGTTCCAAACTTTGTTGAAGTTTTGAGCACATAATCGCGAGCATAGGACAACTCACATTCCTAGAATAATACTCATGATTCTTGTGATTGTCTATTCTGGCTTTGGGTTCTTTAGGAATAGGCCCATCAAGAATGTACAACACATCTTTGCCTTAGAACGATTCTTAGGCTCAGGATCCAATCCATGAAGTTTGTACCATTCTCTTGAAGCATATCCTTATCAAGGATTAATCGCAACGATCTTAGTTGTCATCTACAACCAATGCAAAATTTCCAAAATTTTACAAGTACCAATCTCATTAAAGAGATAAATGATGTATTTTCCAAAAATACTCCACTAAATTATATAACCTTCTTATACATCCAATGTATAATATAATTTAAATGGGCTAAGATCCAACTTTAATTTAATTTTGAGTCTACGGAGGCGGACCGCTCAAACTAAATTAATTAGGTAGACAACCCTGTCAATCATATCCCATATGAATCTTAGATCCTTTTCTGAGATTCTTTAAATTGGGCTAAGATCCATCTTTAATTTAATTTTGAGTCCACGGAGGCGGACTGCTCAAAATCAAATTAATTAGGTAGACAATTTCTTGTCAATCATATCCAATATGATTCTTAGGGATCCAATTTCAAAAGCATGTTTAATCTCATCTTTGCCTAGGCCCAAAACTGTTTTGACGCCTTATTAAGTCCAACCATTTTAAACGTATAGGAACCATTCAATTTAATGCACCTCGCGGAGACGAACCCACATTAAATTAATGAACCTCATCTTGCTCATACATGAATAAAATTAATGCACCTCGCGGAGGCGAACCCACATTAAAGTCACCCATGTACTAACAAGTGTTTTAATCCTGGCATGGCAAGAGGACTTAAAACTTTTTTGAAGGTTCATTACCATATAGCATACAACATATTTATGAGCACACAATATAAACATGTTACGCATCAAGTTTAGCCACTAAATTAATCTCCATTAATTTAAACATAATATTTATGTGTCATTAGTTTCTCTATAATTATGAGGATGAGATTATTTGAACTTTGGTCAACATCTCCAAATCAAGACAACAAGAAGTGCGGCCGAACTAAGCCATTGGCAACCACAATTCCGCACTAATTCAAGAAACCAAGAAAGTAGTCCATGTGGCCGAAACTAAGCAATAGATGGTCTCGATGAACGTAGGCCAATTGCATTCACAATTCCACATGGATCTCCAATCATTGAATCAAGAACTTTGTTTCTCAATTTTAGCAATTATGAACTTTTTATAATTCTAATTTCGTTTTATCTTTGAAACCTTGATTGCGATCAAGTTTGGGAAACACAATCTCGATGAACGTAGATTAGCCATCCAAACCTTGAACTAATCTTAGAATCACAAGACTAAAACAAATAGGAGATTTAAACCCAAGATCCACACCCAAAACCCAAACCCTACCCCGCGCCAAACCCTAGGTCCGGCCGGGTCAAGGCTTGGGTCCGGTCGGACCCCTTGCGAAAAATCCAAATTTTTAAAGTTCCAAAATTTATCTCAAAATTGTTTTTCCCAATTCAATTAGGATTTGGTGTTCTTGGTGATCCAATCACCATGATCATCAAAACCTTGAATAAACGATTTATTCTTGAATCCCTAGAATATCAAAGCTTTGATCCAATCAAAAATTGATAATCCAAACAATTTTAAATCCACCATAATTTTAATTGCGATTGAACAGTGCGATTAAAGTTTATAAAACAATAAACCACATAAAATGCATAGACCACATAAACATCATAATCCCAATATTCAAATCATGCTAGGCACATAAACAATTTATATACACACAACATGATCTTAGTATTGAAATAATCAACATGAACGGGGCTCTGATACCACTGTTGGGTTTCGTAGTAACATGCGCAGCGGAATTAAGCATTTAAAATTTATGAAACCCAAAGCCCATAGATCCATTCATATGATTAAGTCAAATACAACATAATGAATACTAGAATACTAACCCTTGATGCCTTTGATTTTGCAACCTTGAATTCGATGGAGGCTTGAAATCTTGATCACGAACAAAGCAAGAATCACGAACTATGAAGATGATAAGTTTCACCCTCTAGCGGTATCCACACCACGAACGAATATCAAGAACACTTGATCTTGGTTGCTAGACCAAATTATGAAACACGCTTTCACAATTGTAAGAACTATATGGAATTATGAATATTCTTGTTCTTCACTTGTGGGATCTTAGAACAAGAAAATAACCTCCCAAAACCCTTTGGAGGCACACATAATCATGTGTCTAATGGCTGCTGAAAGGATCCTTTTATAGGTCCTAATCCTTAACCCTTAAGGACTTAGGAACCATAAATCCCGTCACCAAATTAGGCAACAAGGAACTCTGGCCGACTTGACTGGCACGGTCGTGCCCTATAATCTGGCACGGTCGTGCCATCAGGTCCGCATGATTCCCCCATATCGACCATTTTCGGCACGGTCGTGCTTGTCTTCTTGGCACGGTCGTGCCAAACATGCCGACAGGTTTTGCCTTGGTTTGGATTTATGGCACGGCCGTGCCATTTTAAGGTGCACGACCGTGCCAGAGCCAAAATCTGACATTCTTCCATAATTCCAATTTAGTCATTTATGGTTCGTTCTATTCGTGTGTGACCCTCTAGGATTACACTAAGTTGGCAATGGGCCCAAACATGAACCCATAAGATATGATTAGGTTCTAGTAAACCGTCATACCTACCCAAATAGTGTAACTAGATACAAGTTCGCATTCCTTTTAGAACATGTCATAATCCCTTTGTCCACGATGTCTTTGAACACAAGTCATGGTCAACAAGTCAAATTGTTTTGTTCAAACTTTTCTCGATCCCGAATATGTTGATAATCCAAATGACATTGATCCAATCAATCCATTTGAGTTTGGCCAAACATTTCACCAACATCATTCCTTCGAGGGGCCCAAGCTTGACATCTCTCCGAAGAGGGACAAATCCATTTAGCTTATTATTCTTCCCTACGTGAATCCAATCATGCCAATCATACACTTTATAACTACCGTGTTAAGGCAGCGTTTGAATATGTCAAACATAATCTTCATCAAGTGGAAGACTATAATAACTTCATGTCTAAGGATTCAAATGACATAACTAATATGAGATTTATATATGACATCGACCATGACATAAATCTCATACCGCGGGTCATGTCCAGTACCTTGTTCCAAACAAGTACCCATAAATCTACCATGATCATTTAGCCTTTATACTAGTGCTTAACAAGCTCTAGGGACGGAGATTATTATAAGCAAACACGAGCCATAATAATAATCTTATTATCTCTTTATTATTATGAATAAAATGATAACTTATACAACGTTTAACAAACGTGCCTAGGGCACCAACACCAACACATTTATGTTGCAACCCTACTCATGAATTGATCTTCTGAAAGAAGTGCTTTCTTAATCTCACACAACAAAGTAATCATCTCCACAAACAACACATTAGAAGTAATCGTTTTCCAAGCACTAAGCTTTAAGGTGGCAGCATAAAACTTCTTCAAAAAAACACAAAATGCCTCAGCATTCCTCCAATCATCAAAAGTTGGAGGGCCAACTTTTCCCGTAAAATAGCTCTTGAACGCCTCATCCTCTTCAACCATTCTATTAAATGGCACCTCATACTTTAATGCAGCTTCAAGCATGAGATAGGTGTTGTTCCATCTAGTTACCACATCTAACGGAATATTAGCATTTGGCGTAGCTTGTTCAAGAACTTCAAACTCCCTAAACTTTTCAAGTCTTTGTGGTGAGCTCCTCATATATTTAACACAATTCCATACGCCAGAAATCCCATCTTTTAACTCCTTCAAACCGTCTTTCACAATTAAATCGATAATGTGACAAGCACATCTCAAATGCAGATACTCCCCATTAAACATCAAGGTTTTGTAACTAGTAAGCCTCCTCTTCATATACTGGACATCAACATCATTGGTACTAGCATTGTCCACAGTTATGGTAAACACTTTGTTAATCTCCCATTGCCTTAAACATTGCTCAAGTACTCTACCAATATCCTCTCCTTTGTGACTAGTTATATTACAAAAGTTTATAATCCTTTTGTGCAACTTCCAGTCATTGTCCATAAAGTGAGTCGTTACCACCATATAATTGATAGTTTGAATAGATGTTCATGTATCCGTAGTGATAGAAACTCTTGTATCGCTAGCCTTAAGCTGAGAAATCAGTAAAGCCTTCTCAACATGATACCTATCTAAAACGCCTTGAGCAACTCGCTTCCTAGTTAGTGGTGTCCAATTTGGTTCCAACTCTTGGCATAAAGCCACGAAACCCTCCTTGTCCACAAACCAAAATGGAAGCTCATCCTTGATGATCATCTCAATGCACTTTCGGTACCCAGTTCCACCACTCGCATTATCCCGATTTAACCTCGTCTGTGTGGGATTGGCATCTTGAAACAAGGAGTGTACTTTGCACTTCTTGCTATGATATTGCATAGAACTAGTCTCGTTCTTCCCTGGGTCACACGGCACTATCTCCTTACAATAGTTGCAAGAGAAGTTCTTAGAATCACTTTCACCATTTGGAAGCTTGCACCTAGTAAAATGATCCCATATTTTGATTTTATTTGAAGGCACTTTCCTCTTTCGCTTTGCTTCATTAATAGCTTGAGTACTTCCATCTGTAGGTGTAGATGAAGGCGGCAAAGGAGGAATTGATTGTGAAGAAGTAACTGATGGAGCTGAGCTCGAATCACCTAGACTCTGCGAGTTGGGAGGTTCCATACCCTATTTGAAATATAAAAAATCACAAAACATTGTGTTCAAGCAGCAAGTACATTGATGAATTAGGAAAAAAAATTACAAAACATTGTGTTCAAGCAGCAAGTACATTGATGAATTAGGGAAAAAAATTACAAAACATTGTGTTCAAGCAGCAAGTACATTGATGAATTAGGAAAAAAAATTCAAAACATTGTGTTCAAGCAGCAAGTACATGGATAAGTAAAGAAATTGACAAAGAAAATACTAGGGTTTGAGAATCAGGAAAGAAATTTACAAAGAAAACACTAGGGTTTGATGAATTAGGTTTTTTTTTAATAAAGATAACATTAGGGTTTGATGAATCAAGAAGGAATTGACAAAGAAAACAAGGATGAGAGACTAAGCCTACCTTAATGTTGCAGACGGAAATCAAGACTGGATGGATGGTGCGCTGCTCGGCCGCTGCTCAATCATCGGGAAGGAGGGAGAGAGGTAATCGCCGTCCGCCGATGCGAGGGAGAGAGAGAGTGACGAGGTCGTGTCTAAGACTGAATTAGGGAATACATTATAGAATACAGATAGTCAAATAGAGAAGGATATTTTATTTTTTTAATGTATAATAAAATTACAATCGGTACTCGGTATACCAACCGGCATTGAGTATTAGTACCGTGTACCAACCAATAATACATAACTGGTACGGTAGTACCGTACCAACTATATCGGTATACCGATTTGTCCGTACCAATTATAATTGGTACGGTTGGTACACAAATTGGTTGGTACTGGCGAGTACAATTTGCCACCCCTAATCCATATGTAAGATTACATATAAAGCTTAAAAGTATGACATTTGAAATGATCATCAGAATATTTAAATGTTAAATTCATCCATCCATATGCCAAAATAAGTTGTTAAACATAAGGAGAATTACAAACGTAAAATTCTCCTCTTCTTCAACACTTCAAAAGAAACCTCTTCAACACTTCAAAAAGTTTGCATTCCTGCATAATTGAAAAGTAAGAATCTTTATTAAAAAACTTTCTCAATGAACACTATGAAGATGGTTGTAAGGAAAGTGGAGGAGCTTGCTGATATGGGAGATTTTAGGAGCAATATAAATAAGGTGAAGTCCAAACTTGAAATGGATAAAGTCTCTGTTGCACAAACAGCTGGTCAAGTCCAAATTTGAAAGCCTACTCCATCCGTCCCAAAAATGATCTTCCTACTTTTTTCGTTAGTATAAAAAAATTTAGGACTCTTACTCTAGGACGGAGGTATTATATATATATAATCATTTCTCCCAACTGCCATCAGTTACTGGTGCAGTGTGCATTTACAAGTTGCAAGGACTAGGAAGAAACTCAAGATTTGTGTGTGAATGTACTACTAAAATGGCCTGAAACTCAACCTCTTTGACCTTTCATTTTTCAGAAAGCATGAAAGATTACATTCTTCATCTTCATGAAAGCAAAAGTGGCGCCCATTTAAGGATAGAATCGGAATAAAGTTGTTTCTACCCCCCGCCCCCACTCCACCCCAAACAAAAAACAGCCAAAATTTCTTTTTGCCTCCAAGAAGTCTACACAACCAGACTAACTGACTAACCAGTGAAATACTTGCATGCCTAGATCTCAACCATAGTAATGGCATGTTCAGTAGCCGAACAAACACGTGGAAGTATATGCAGATTGTTATGAGTAAGACTCTTGTAAAAATACATTCAAAAAAAAACATTCAGAATAATACCCGTCTTCCAATCTACAGCAGACTGCCCGCCCCCAAATTGCTTAAAAAAAAAAAAAAAAAAACTTCAGAACATCAAAAAAATTGAAAGAAAGAAAACATTAAAAATAAATCTAAAAGTAACCATACTAATTTTCAATCAATCATCAACCACGGACGGATCGAAGAACTTTGGTCCACCTCCAAATTCATCTGAAATTACAAATGATAGAATATGTCAATAGTAAAGCAAACTCATTAAAAATACCAAATAAATCAAATATATTTTACCAGTTTTGAGTTTCTCTAGCTTCTCTTGCAATTCCTCTATAGCCTTAGCATACACATCCGGAAGCTCAAGATCGGCGGGTGTAGAGCAAATCCAATCTTGCGTGCAAATTAAAGGTTTGAGGAGTAAGAGAGCTCCTAAATGGATCAATCACCCTACCACCGGTGCTAAATGCGGACTCCAAAGCAACGGTGGAGATAGGCATCCCCAAAACATATCTACCCACTTGAGATAGGATAGGAAACTTTGTAGAATTAACTTTCCATCAATTCAAAATATCATATTTATCATCCCTCTTTTCCATTCCATCGGATAAATATATTTCAACTTCCGACTTATAGGTCATACCTCCTTGCTCCTCCAAATATTTTAAGAAGCTTGATTCTAGATTAGCTCTAGAACCAATTCCCACAAAAGTTGAACCTCCAACATAATTTTTAGTAGATGAAGAAGCTTCCTTGTTGCCACCCTTCAAATCCTCATCTCTTCTTTTGTAATGATCAAACAAGTCATTCAACGTTCTAATCACTTTATCACACATTTCTTTTGTCCTTGGTGAATTAACTCCATAAATTTGACCCAAACACCACCCAAGATAGCACATTTTATTGCGGGGATCTAAAACAACGGCCACATGCAACAAGAAGTTCATATTATCCATGTTCTCCCAATATTTGTCATATTTTTCTTTCATCGAACGTGCCATTTTTTTCTTTGCCTCGTCCATATCCAAGCACATTTGTGATATGGTTGCATGCATTGTTACAAGTTCACCAAAAAACAAGTTAGAAGTGACAAACTTAGACCCCGATATCAAGTTGGTTACGTTGTAAAAGACACTCAAATACTCAATGAAATGATTTGCATTATTCCAATCCTCTTGATTTGGAGCGCCCCAAACTTTTTCTTTTCTTTCTCTTTCTTGTACCACTCTCTTCCTCTTCATCATCAACATCAAAGTATCCCAAGAAATGGCCATCTACCAGTTTCATCCTATCAAAAGCTTTAGTGTACCTCACAGCCGTTTCTAACATAAGGTAGGTAGAATTCCATCTAGTTTCAACATCAAGACAAGGTTTCTTCTTACAATCAACTTTAGATTTATCAACGCATTCCCTAAACCTTGCACCTCTAGCTGGTGATGGCCTAACATACCCAACATTTCTTATTCTTGAGATGGACACATTTTGCTCCTCTAACCCGTCTCTCACAACAAGATTTATAATATGTGCACAACATCTTAAATGCATGTACTTACAATCGAGTATGGCATTACCTCTAAGCCTAGTTTTCAAATATCGAATAGCCCCATCATTTGATGAAGCGTTATCCACAGTCACAGTGAAAACCTGATCAATACCCCATTTTTGTAAGCATGCATAAACCAACTTTCCAATTGTTTCACCTCTATGATTAGCTATTGGACAAAAGTTCAAAATTCTTTTCATCAAAACCCAATCATCATCAACCCAATGCATTGTAAGACACATATAATTGATATTTTAAACAGATGACCAAGTATCAGTTGTAAGAGAAACAATTTGATTTTTTAAAAGCTTCTTTAAAATTGAAGCCTCCTCCTTGTAAATCCTCAAACAATCTCTAGCTACAGTCCACCGAGATGGGATTGTAAACATTGGATTTAATTTTCAAGTATATTCCCTAAACCCTTCATCATCGAAAATACTGAAAGGCCTATTGTCTTTGATGCACATTCTAGAGAGTGCCCTTTTGCACTTCTCTTGATTAAAAGAGTGAGTAGTAAGACAACCACCTTCCCCCTTCCCAATGGGATTATAACCTATTGTTGATTGTTTTTTATCTCCCTTCTTCCTTATCAAAATAGGAGACTTTTGACAATAGTGTTCTAAATGACTCTTCAAATTGGAGGTGCCATCTCTAGTAGAATTGTCGCGCCCCAGACCCGTGGTCCTACTTGGCCCCACGCTCGGGACACGATCGAAAGACGTCATAAAACACTTTTACAATATTTTTTCGAAATATACTTTCAAAAAGTTTAACATAATCCACACTTGAAGTTCAAAGACTTCCACTAACTTTCAAACAAACTTTTCAAACCACTTTCACAAACGAAAGTATTTAGTCCGAAGGCTTACAAACTTATATACAAATGTACAAACATCGACATTATCCAAAATATAGGTGTTACAAGATGATAAAGTCAAGGAAACTCTACCCAAAAGGTTATACATCTAAGTAATGTAACCTTGACAAAACTCATATCCCAAACTCTTACCACCATGACGTCCTCCCGTGCAATTATCCTATTCCCTGGACTCGCCTTTATCTAAAACAGTAAACAAATAAGGGGTGAGAATGAATCTCAGTAAGCTACTAAAATGCAACTACGTTACATGCTGATATGATAATCATAAAGAAACAATATCAACAAATAATCATATAGCATATAGCACATAACATGAGAGGCTCCCTATCGCCAACCGTCCCATACCGGTTGGAAATAACGACCAACTCATCAGGCAGCACGTAAGGCTAAATTATTCACTCATACATGGATACTGAGCCAAGGTTCTCGAATCAAACATATAACCATCTGAGAGGTATCAACTGAGCAGCATCAAAGAGCTGAAGCCGGGATCCCGAAAACCAAACCATAACCAATAGAACCAAAGTAACCAGAGAGGGAAATATGACACATAGTCATAACCCAAATGCTCACTCGAGGGAGCTAGTTCATCCCATCCAAGGCCAATCTGGACTGGGGGGTTAAAAATGGGAAACCAATGGTAGAAGACTTACAATGAACTTGGCTCTCCCTACCACTGTCCCGACTCCACAACACAAGACCAGCTGGACTTTAACACTAGCATAGTAATGAATACTTGCTTAAACAACAGCCAAGGACAATGATTCCAAAGTAGGGAACCAAGCCAAACACACCACAAAGATGAACCAATCCAAACCACATCAAAAGACGTTCAACCAAATCCAATTAACATTTAGTCAAATTCCACAACTCTTTGTTCACAAAGGAACCCATTTCAAACACTAGGGTGTTCCACAACAACCCTCTAGGTACTCTAGGATATCACCTAAGACCTAAACCAAGATTGAACTTTAAATCACTTGAAATGGAACAACTCAACTTTTCCAGCAACCCTGGGCGGTCGCCGACACCAGACTGTGCGGCCGCCCAAAATACTCTGTCCCAAGACAAAAATCTTCCAGATAAGTGTGCGGTCGCACGCCCTATTTGGGCGGCCGCCCAACACACCCGCCAGGCCAAAACTTGAACAAACTATACTCCTTTCGTTTCACCGTCCCAAAAGTACAACACTTAACGTTTATAACTTTACTAAGACTACAAAATCAGTCTCAAAACAACTTTAATAATACTTTGAGCCCAACCAAACCAACATACTAAATACTCCCTTTGTCCCAAAATTACAAGTATAACAAATATTACCCAAATCACAAAATAACAATTACAAGTATCAATTATAAATATAATTTTTCTAATATACTAATATACTCATTTAGGGATACTTTCATTTAATTTCCCCGTCCCAAGAATAATAGTATAATTTTTATAATATACATATTTAACATTTAACTCAAGTTAATATTTTACCGTCCCACAAGTAGGAGTATACTTTCAAACACTTATACTAACATTCTCAGGATATAAACATACTCCATATACAACATTGCATACAAACCAAGTCACTTACCCAATATAATTATACTCCCTTTGTCCCAAATAAACAAGTATCACAAATAAATTATTTTCACAATAATTTCACCACATATCACACATATAGCAAATATATGACCATTTTACTATTTAAAGGGAATTAGTAACTTACCTATTTCCAGAAAAAGTATCGCATAAATATGTTTTGTTCGGGTAGAAATAACCTACTCAACGCCCTGATCATTTTTATATAATTAGTTTTTAAAACGGATAAGTAAATAAAAAGAATTAAATCGAAATGGGTTGAACTTACTTTCTTTCGTTCGTTGACACAGCGAGAGTAATATTTGAAAGTTATAATGTTGGTGTCAGAGAAATGTAAACGCAGAGAGAGAGAGATATAGGAGGATAAGAATATAAAGATTTTTATAAAATTTTCACTTTGGTCTCTCTACTTTCATTTTGAGCAAATAAGCCCCTGAACTTTAAAGTTACACTTTGGACCCTAAAGTTTCAACTAACTCCTTTATTCCTTTTAACAAAATTTCTACTAACACTTTAACTAACACATAAAATGCACATAAAAGTTCCATTTTAAGTTAAGAAAATTAGGGTGGTTTTGGGGTCGTTACAAGAATGACAATGTAAAACTAAATGACAGTAAGGACATTTTGCGCTTGTTGCATCTTGTACATAAGTAAAATGTTGCCATACCATTGATCTCTTAGCCCTTTGCCCCTTCCCCTTATCAGTAGCAGCTTCCTCATTCCCATCTTTTTCTTCATTGCTTTCCTTTCCTCCCTCATTACAGTTTTGTTCTTCAACTGGTATCTCCTGATTCTAGCTTGCATCCTCAAAAACCAACCACTGGAAACAAAAGCAAAATCAAAATCGGTGAAACAATGAAGAAAACAAAAGCAAAAGCAAAATCAAACAATTAAACTAAAGTATCATATAAAACCTAGGTCACTGGAAAATAAAATCAAAATCCAAATTAGGTTATATGAAACAAAAACAAAATCAAAATCCAAAGAGTTAAAACCTTTATAAAAAAAACTAAGAAAGAGGGAGACATTTACCGGAAGGTTCGCCGACGTCGGAATGAAATCGGTGAAGATGGGTATCGGCAGCTCGGCGCAGACGAGAAGTTCGCCGACGACTGAATGAAATCTGTGAAGATGTGTGTGTCGGCAGCTCGGCGCAGACGACGAGAGATCTAGGGTTGTGGATTTAGGCGTGGACTGGATTGAAAGTGACGAGAGTGGGGTGAAAAATCAAAAACGCATATATATATATTAGTAATAGAACGACGTCGTTTCCAGCTTATCGGTTCGGTTTCTACTATCAGTGCAAAACCATACATCCGAAACCGAACCACTATTTTCGGTTTTTTACTTTGCAGGAACTGGTCCAAACCAATAACTAATTGGACTGGTTTTTTGGTTCGGGTTTTTTTCCCGGTTTTATTGGTGTTTTCAGTTTTTTTGCTCACCCCTAGTTTCTGCATAAAACTAGACAGTTTTGATCAAACTGTAAAATCCCCTGGATGGCCCTAACCATCCGTACGGATGGTTTGGCCAGAACGGACTTATTTGCGTTTTAGCCAGTTTCTGTTAAATCTGTTGCAGTTTAGCCCTTCCTGTTAACTGGTCTATGTATTCTGTTAAATTACAGTATATTTTCCAAAACACACACACACACACTTTGCACATTTTTGGGTCAATAAAGTTAGGGAGACTCGATTTATTCGAGGCGACTTGGGTGAATTGTCTTCTTCCCAAGTCGTAACTTGACCTCCGAACTCATTATCTCAAACCATTTTCATTTGTTTGGTTTAAAATTAACAAATGTGGCGACTCCGTTAAGTTTTAAGATGTTTTGTGTTTGATTTCCGAGGGGCGATAACAAAAAATGATCTTAGTCACGATCCCACGGGTATCTTACACACGTGCTTTTTATGGACTTTAGGAATGATGTAATAAAGTTATACTTCAATTTTTAGATAAGTCCATTTCTAGATTTTTATTTGTCATAGACTGAGTTATGATCGGTTTGACCTCAGCGGTTTGGTTCTTCAAACCGCACTCATTGCTATTCGAACCGCCAGCATAGAGCCGCAAGTCTTCATCAAAATCGCGTGCCGCAGTTTTGATGAAACCGCACTTCAAGTTCATTTATGGAACTTCTCATGCTACCTTTGCGGAACCGCAGATCATTGAATGAGTAATTCAAGTATGTCATTTATTCCTTGATACAAACATTCCCTTTACAACCATAAATGAATTATTTATAACTTGTCAAATAACTTCGAGTTAACTTGGAGTTTCTGCAAGGAATGTCAGTTTTGTCCAGTAAATTCAAATGTTTACCGTTAGTCCTTTCTCTGCAACAAAGGACAATGTCAGGTAGTGGTGTTACAACTACCTAGGACTACAAGACAAAACCAAGGACGAAAATGACAGCTCAACCATTGGGATTTTGACAGCAGCTGTACCATCAAGATTTGATTCAAATCTTTATCTAACGGTCACAAGTGTGCACTGCCTATAAATAGCCTTCATTTCTCAATAATGAAGGTTGCTAAGCTTCAAGAGAGAAAATCCCCAAGTGTTCAAAGTTTTCTTTGAAGATTTTACCCAGATATTCAAACCTTCAAAGATCTCCTTAGCAAACCCAGAATTCTTCATCAAGCTTCAAGCCAAACAACCATTCATTACTCAGCCTTGTACACCGAAAGTTTTCACTTTCTCAACATCGTTTAGATCATTAGAGCATTTGATTCCTTTCCACACACACACACCCGATTTGTATGATCATATAGATTATACACTTCGAATACACCGGTTGTTCTAATAGCTTTGATAGGTTAGATTGTTTATTTAGACTTTAGATTCTTCATTGTAATCTTGTAAAAGCTCCTCTAAATTAATACAAATCTAGTAGCTATTAGAAAATCCTAGACTAATCATCTAGGTAGAGGACGTAGTTCATTCAATAACGAACCTCTTCAAATTTGTGTGTTTGATCTTTATTTTCTGTCTTGTTCTTTAATTTTCATGTTTGTGGTTTCTCACTAAGTTCATCTATAACATGATCAGAAAAATGAATTGTGTTTTCCTTTGATCTTTAAATTCAGATTATCTTGTGCATCATTGTGTTTTTCAACCCAATCAAGCCGCCCATTATTTTACATATCCTCTTTGGCCAAACCGCAAACTCCGTTGTGCATTTTATCAGTTCAGTTCTAGTGCTTTGAACCACAGTTGGCCATACTGATAAGTACTCAATTGAATTTTAAGGGTATTTTCAAAAAAGTTGTAACCGCTATTCACCCCCTCTAGCGGTTCTATACCCTTGTTGCTCTCTGGGACCAACAAGGGCGATATAGAGAGGTGGGGTTTTTTCTTATGAAGCAGATTAGGTTGAGAGGAAAAACATTCCACCCCTCATCTTATTTCTTGATTGTGTTGTTATTGTTATTGTTATTGCAGTCCTTGTAGATGGAAAAGAAGAAAGAAGAATATGAAGATTGTAAGGAGTTTTTTTTTTTTTTTTTTTTTTTTGTAAGGAGTTGGGGGGGGGGTTTGTTTTCACCATGGAAGAAGATGAGGGGTGCAGGAAATTGGTGAAGTTTTTTATTTTTTGACCTTTTTATCCCTTAAAAAAGGTCATCATGTGACTATTTAACGCGAAAAATGTATGGAGTTAGTGTTTAATGACCTCTGTTGGATAAAGTGTCAGTTTAGGTACTTCTATTGCACTAAAAATGACATAAGTTACTAAACATACACAGAGTGGCCAATTGAGGTACTTTTTTTGCATTTTTCCTAGAAAGTAAATAATTTTCTTCTTCATGTAGAGCTTGTTGGTTAGAGACTTCGTCAGGTACAACTTCTTAACGTCAGCCACAAGCCTCATGTTGTTTCCTGATCTGCTACATCCACTAGGATGTCATCATCAAGACACATGATAATCATTGAATGAGATTTCTCATCCAATTCTAACATGTCTGCAGTCTTCTTCGAATTTTCAGCTGTGGGAACGGCTTCTGCCTTGCTTGTCGGATCCTTATAATCCCTGATTGCAGCAGCCACTGGAGCCCACAAGCTTTGTCTTCACAACATGGCTCTCATCTTGATCTGCCATAAATTAAAACTATTTTTCCCATCAAATTTGTCGATTTTCTAGTCAATCCCAGAATCCATCACTTTTACTGCAGTGGAATGCCCCGATCTTTCTCAACTAACCAGGCTCTGGTACCACTTGTTAGTAAATCAGACCCAAGAGATAGCATATAATAATTAACGCAAATCAACAAGTAAGAACACAGATTTACGTGGTTCACTAACAACCTATTGGCTACGTCCGCGGGCAAAGGGAAACATATATTATTAATATGGCCGGAGAAACAATTAAAAGAGGATGATCACACTAATCTATGTTTGCATGAATTTTGATCACAAAATTTCTAGCTATGTAAAACTATAGATCTAGAATTATTCCTCTCTCTCTCGCTCTTTCTCTCTCTCTCTCTTTCAATGCCAATCACCGTGGAGGCTACTAATTTTACAACTAGTATTTATAGCACTAGAGATCTAAACCAGAAGACAGAAGGAGTCTTTAATTAAATCGCAAAAGGACTTAATTACTTTCAGCATAAGCCATTAATCACGCCAACCTCAGAACCAAATGGTCCAGCCGGGTCAATGGCCTAGTCCGGCCAGATCTAGCCATGTCCGATCAGATCCATCATCACACCCGGGCGGACCTTTTCCTTCTGCTGCACTTCTTTGTCTTCTTAATTTCTTGACTTTTTTTTCATAGTCATCTACTCTAACAAATGTTAATTTGATTTTTTTGGGTCAGAATGAATTAAAAGTCAGAAAATCTTAGGAAAAACGCGTTTTACACGCGTATTAGTGTAAAACGTGTTTTCTATATGCAGAGTGACATTTTTGTAAATAAACAGAACGTTATTAAAAGACGCGATGACATTTTTGCAAATAACTGAAACTTACGAAAACTCATCACGCATTTTTTACACTGTAGGAGGCATTTTGCAATACTACAGAAGACACTTTTTAATACTAAGGCAGACACTTGTTTTAGAACTTAGAAAAACTCGCTTGACACTTACAAAAACTCACCAGGCACTTTTTTACATTGTAGGAGACATTTTTCAATATTACATGAAACACCTTTTAACACTAGGGCAGCACTTGTTTTGAAAATCTTAAAAACTCACCAAACACTTGTTGACAATGGAAGTGACATTTTTCAATAATCCAAGAGGCACTTTGTAATAGTAAGACATGCAGTCTTAAAACTACCACTAAAAGTGTCTCTTTGAATGTATAAAAGTGTCGGCTTGAATATTTATAAGTGTAATATTACTACAGACACTTTGTAATATTAGAGAAGACACATGATAATATATAAGAAGGCAATCAAGAAAAACACGTTTTTCCATAACTTAATGTAAAACTGTGAATACCCCTTTCCGATGAAGCGACGCATGGGAAGTATCTTGTGATTATTTTTATTTATAAAAGGGAATATTCATAACGACATTAAAATTATGAGAGTCGCCACGCCGTTTTAATTAAAGCCAAAACATTGAAAAAGGCATTTTTAGTGGGTTCGGGGGTCAAATTACAACAAGAGAAGAATATTGAACGTTATCACTCCTATTGCCCGAATTGATCAGTCTTTCTATCATGATGCGGTGTATGTAGCGTGTTAGTGATTTAGACCGGATCCGAAGATTGCCTACGTTCCTCTCAATGTGAGAAGCTCAAGTCAGCGTAGTTCGCACATAATTAGAATGTGGAGAGAGAATAGGGATCATGCATAATGAAGAGGGAGGAGGAAGAAACATGCAGGATGATCATATCCTAGAATAATGACTATGCCATCAATGAGATCTCAATGAACATTCATCACATTCATCATGGGAGGATTATTGAACATGGGAGTAATTACCTAAAGTTTAGGGTTTAGAAATAGTTCCTAGATCATCCTTGGGTTGATGAACACTAAATCATCATCGGCTATAAAATAACATGCAAACATGAAGATCGCAACCCTAAATATAGCATAAATAAGGTTTTAATCTATGAACACGAAGAACATGCGAAGAACATATTATGAACATATGAATGAACATGCAAAGCATATGAAGAAACTATGAATAAACATGTAAGAACATGAATATAAGAGATCTACATTAAAAATGATGCAAGAACATGAAGAAAAAGTTAGAAAACTTACTTATGTTGGCAAGAAATAAACCTCGATCTCCTTGAGTGTTTGAATGCTTAATTAGGGAGCAAAATAATGTTTAAGAACTCTCAAAATCGGATTTAAGACTCTCAAACTCGGGATCCCCACAAACCAATGGAATGGAATGAGTTTATATAGTAAACTGATGGGAAGATCTGACGGCTGAGATCATCCGGGACAAGGTTGGCCGCCTGGCCATGATTGAAGACGGCGACAAGAGTGGCCGCGTGGCCAAGGTTGGGGCGCGGCAATGTTGGCCGTGTGGCCAAAGATGCGGGCTGGCTTGATTCTTAAGCTAGGGTTTCTGCATGGTTTTAAGGAAACCATAAGTTACCTATTTTGATGGATTTTGTCATAAATGAGGTATTTCGGGAATCCGGGACAAGTCTTTGCGAGGTTTCTAATTCCTATAAAGTCCTTGTATATTTGGGAAAACCCTAATAAACTCATTTTCAGGTCGGGTACTAACAGTAGCCCCTCGGCGACGCTTCTTGCAAGGCAATGGAGGGTCGACGATAAAAATAGGAACCGCTCTGAAACATGAGTTTCAAAACAGGCGGAAAGTAAGGGAACGGCTGAACCTTGGCAGGCGACCTACGTATCCACAGAGGAATCAAGCCAAACGTAGTTCAAATCTGATGGGAAATTGGGAAGCAACGTCTTCTGCTGGGGAAAATACATCTGCTGGGGATGGTAGATGACCATGTCGGTCGGGTGGTTGAACCTTTTCCGGTTTCCTACGTATCCTCGGAGGAATCAAGCTGGTCGTAGTTCGGAGCTATTGGGGAAAGACGAGACATCGAACTTCTGTTGCGGATAACAAACCTACGGATACTATCTTGTATGAAGAACGAACATTTGTAAGCAATGAAGTTATTTGGGAAAAATAAAGACTACGTCGTCTAAATAATCCCAAGATGGAATGGTAAACGCAATCAGGATCGCCCGGGTTCCTGTCGATCGCGCTAAAGTAATAGATGCTGGATCTCTCGCAATTAGAAACGCTCGGGTCTCTGCCAATCACGATCGATCTAAGGTGTGTATGACATAGAGGCGCCGAAGTCTCTGTAATCATACGAATCCTAAGCAAATGTTTGGAAATTTTAAACGCAATCAGAAACGCCCGGGTTTCTGCCGATCGCGTTAAAATAATAGATGCTGGATCTCTCGTAATTAGAAACGCCCGGGTCTCTGCCAATCACGATCGATCTAGGATGCGTATGACATAGAGGCGCCAAAGTCTCTGTAATCATACGAATCCTAAGCAAATATTTGGTGAAGAATGGAAATTTTAAGGGGCTTTCCATTCCCAAAGGTAACGAATACCAGTCAAAATAGTGCTAAGGGCACCTAAAATGAATCAAAGGGAAAAGATCAGGGGCAAAAATGGGATTTTATCTGAAGGGACAAGGTTGGCCGCGTGGCCAAAGTCACTGATTTGTAATAGTGGCCGTGTGGCCAAGGACGCTGAGTGGTTAGATCTTCTTCACGCGGATTGCTGATCTGACGGCTGGGATTACGAGGGCGGAAGTGGCTGCGTGGCCAAGGATGCCGGCGGGCTGACTCCTTGATCACAATGCCAGAGGCCTTCCCTCTTCTCCTCTCCTTTCTTCTTCTTCCTTCTTCCTCCCACCATTGTTGAGTTTAGAGAGAGAATTTGAGTTCTAGAGAGAGAAAGCTTGGATCCGATAATTTTTGAGGATTTTGTTTCGAGCACTTCGGATAAATGGCGGATTGGATCAACGAGGCCTTGTTTAGGGATTTTCCGGGCCAAGGCGGGTATGTGCGTCAAGGACAAGAACAAGGAAAATGGCATGGTGATTCTCAAGGTGAGGGAAACGTAGGGGCTGACTTAGGAGCGGGTTTCGAAGCGGCGCCCTTGATACCACGGGGCGGCTTGAGACCACGAGCGGCGACTCGGAACTTTCGCGATGGCCTTCTCCGGTCGAAGTTTGATCAAGATTACGACTTCTACATCGACTCGGAGCGTCACTGGTCGATGGGCCTTCCGGAGACACGAGAGGTACATTTCAAATTTTTGCTCCGTTCATTTTCACATTTTTTGCACTTTTGTACAAAATATAGATTGCTAGAATTGTGAATTGCTAGAAACGTAGGTTGCTAGAAATGTAAATTGCTAGAAATGTAACATACCTGTGCTGTGTTTACCTGCAGAGGATCAAGGCTCGTGGGTCCACAGTGACTGTGGGCAAACTGTGGGCGTCTCTGCCGGAGGGACCGGGCGGTTTGCGTGCTCGGATTGAGGCTATGGGGTTTGGCCCATTCTTTGATAGTGTCCGCACGGTTGGGGGCACTCTGAAGGTGGCGGCGGTGATAGAGGTGTGCAGGGTGTTCTGGTGGGATACCACCCATACTTTTCACTTCAGTTGGGGAGAGATTACCATCACGCCGACGGATTTTGCGGCTATCACGGGGTTGAGGTTCACTGCTACCCCTTTGCCTTTTGATGAGAGCTTGGCGGAGCGGCGGGACTATAGGCAGGCTCTGTTGGGAGTTGACACTGATCTGAGAGGAGGTGTCAAGGGTTATGGAGTGGAGGCCGGGAAGGTGAACCGTTTGGTGGAGATGGCTATTGAGGCCTTCGGTAGGGGAGAGTATGACTTGGATTGCTTGGTCCGGCTTTTCTTATGGTACGGCCTTTCAGAGATTCTGTTTCCCAGTGGGGCTACTGTCTGCAGGTACTCGCTGCTAGGGGCTTTTGTGGATTTGGACCAAGTCGGTGGGATTTCTTGGGGTGGAGCCGGTTTGACTGGGATTTACCGGCATTGGATCATTGCTTCGAGGGCTAGCTCGTCGGCCTTTGACGGGTTTCAGTTCGCCTTTGAGGTATGCTAATGAGGCTTCGGTGGGTCCCTATGTAGTGGAGTTGACCGCTTCTAGGGTTCTGCTTGTGGGTCTCACCGGGGAGGCCATGTATCTCGGAGAAAGGGTGGTTCGTCAGCATATGGCTGGTGCGTTACCGTGGGCTCCTTATGACCCTCCTTGGGATATGCTCCGTCCTGCGAGGTTGGCAACTTTCTTGGCTCCTACTCCGGCAGAGCATTACAGGGGGAGTGACGACTACGCCGGCTATGTGCGGACTCGGTTGATCAGCCCTCAGGTTCGGGCTAGGATGTTATCGGGAGAGGGATCGAGCTCGGCCCGGTATGTTGGTCGGAGTCGGCCTTTGGTGGACATGCCTCCCCGTTCGAGTAGCGTGAGGGTGATGAGAGGTGGCCGGGAGGTGGAGATTAGCTTGGAGCCGACGGCCGCAGATGTTGTCGAGGAGACTTTTGTTCCTCCGCCTGACGCTGGGGTATGACCTTATCTCAGTCATGCACACACACACTTGTTATTTCTGCATTGTAATCATTGCCTTGGTTTCCCTTTCAGGTGACTCGGGAGGCGTACGTTCGTTCTGTTCAGCGGGAGAACGTACTGATGCGCCTATTGAGAGAGGCATATCATTCTTGCACTTGCCAGCGGGACCCCAGCATCGGGAACGGTCTCCGAACGGTGCGGGCTCCTCCCATACTGGTGGTTGAGCGGTCCGTGGACGGAGTTCGGGTGCCGGTAGCTCTCGAGCTTCAGCGCGGCGTGGAGACACCACGGAGGGGAATCTGATTAGGCGGGACCCATCCTCTTCTCCTTATTCCTGTACTGTTAGCTAGTAGAGACAAATATGTACTGGACAACTATTTAACAATGTATATTTATGCACTAGAATGAGAATGATTTTGTGACCACCTATTTGTACAAGCTAATTATTTTACAATGCTCCTAATTTTTCTACAATGCATGAGCCAAGGGGAGGGGCAGGTACGTTGTTTGCATGGATCCGCTGCGGGGTAGGAGCAATCGATCTGAAATTTCTGCATGGGGCAATAGTGGCCGCCTGGCCAAGGAAAAGTCAGCCGCCTGGCCAAGAGCAATTGTGGCCGCGTGGCCTAGGACGAATGTGGCCGCGTGGCCGAGTCTGCCGCCGACTCTGGTTTCCCTTTTCCTGGCAAAAATTGGAGTTTGTGTAGTATTTAAGGGGATTTGGGTTCCCTTAGAATTCGTACCAGCCACTACTTTTAGGTAATTTAGAGTTCTAATCTCCACTTTGCTTGCTTTTCACCATGGATCATGAAGCTAGGATCACAAGTCTTGAGAAAAAGGTCTTTATAACTTCTTTGGAGAAGTGGGTTGCCAAACTTTCTGGTTCTAGCCGTAGGAAACTTGATGAAAGGTATGGGATAAGGTGTCTTTGGTCACTCTTGCATATGAATTCCAATACCAACCTTTTACAAGCCTGTGGGAAGTTTTGGAATGACACCCTTCATGTCTTCAATTTTTCATTCAACGAGATGACACCCACATATGAGGACATTGCAGCGCTTTGCGGCTACGAAGGGAAGGGTAAAGTTGCCTTGCCTTTTGACTTTTTTGCTTGAGGGACAAGTTGATGACCTTTGGCGTGTCCGTGGAGGACTTTGATAGGTATGCTAGGGGCGGCTATGTTGACCTTTCTTGGATGCCACAACACTTTATGCACATGGACGTGGCTTCTGACCGTTCTTTGGACCATCTTGTACTATGCTTGTTTGCCTCTATTCTCTTCCCCTCTGAGGTTGGGTTTGCCAGTGAAGGGTGCTTGGGCATGGTAAATTCCGCTCGTCTAGGCTATGACATTGTGCCGGCTATCCTTGGAGAGATGCTCTGTGGGATTCCCCATCTCGCGGCTTATGGTGGGATGCCCTGTGGTAGTGATAGGCTCTTGACTATGTGGTTGCAAGAGAGGCTTCGCGTCAACAAACCGCGGCTTCTCTGAAGGTGGCTCCATGGATGCACCGTATTAGGGGATGGCGGAGCGGTTTGAGGGCATGACTCTCAAAGGTTGGGAACAGTATTTGGCAGAGATGGTGACTGATGACATTCAATGGGTGGTGCCCCATTGGCACATTCATTCTGTGAGGGAGAAGCAAGTAGGACTTCACATGATCAAAGTTCCGACACTCTCTGGGACTACCTTTTACTACCCCGCTAGAGTGCTCCGTCAGTATGGCTTAGTGCAGACTACCCCGGAGGGTTGGGACAAGGAGAGAGATGATTTTCCTTTTGGGATACTTCAGTTGGATGACAGTACTTCGGTCCTTCTCTCTCAGATATGGGGCGAGGCCGGTTTTAGCCGTAGGACCTTCATCACCCCCTCTAGCAACACCTACCTGTCACGAGAGTACTTGGATTGGTATATGGGGAGACTTGGGCATGCGGAGCAGACTCTAGAGACCCTAAGGGGCACTATTTTGGGATCCTGTGCTCCAAGTTTTTCATTGAGAGTGAAAGAGGTTGTGGCTTATGAGAGGAGGATGAGCAAAAGCGTGACCAACGGGAATGGAGATGGAGTGGGGGCATCCAAGAAGAGGAAAAGCGAAGAGGTTCCTATCGGCAAGGCTAAAGGTGTTAGTGAATTTGAAAGAAGATTTTGTGAGAATCCTAACAAGAAAGTTCGCCGTGGACAAAGCAAGAAGAAAGAGACCGAGGGCACAAATGGCACTAAAGAGTGATCCCGAGCGTCTCCCCATAGTCGTTGCAGACACATTAGTTTAATTTAGTTTACTTTTGTTTTAGTTTCAATTTCAAAATAGGTTATGTAGTCAGAAAGTTTGTCGAGCTTAGACTCATCAAATAAGTGTAAACGTGCAATGACTATGGAAATAAAAGTTTTTGCTTTTAGAAAACACAAATTCTCCTTTTATTATTTCTTGACAAGATTTGGATGTTTATTTATTTTTTAGACCGCACCTCTTGAAAGGCTGCCTACGTTCCCCTTTTACAAATAGGACTAAGGGGCTCAGGTCGTCGTAGTTCATTCCAGTTAGACTAGAATTATTTAAGAAAGGGAAGATAGAAGAGGGGGATGCTCTAACTTTTGCCTAGACCGCCCTTGCGGGTTTTCAGTCTAGCGAGCTTTGTACGCACCCTTATTTTGCATAGACCGCCCTTTGCGGGTTTTCAATCTATCGGGCTTCTTTTTGCGATTTTTTTTTTTTTTTTTTTTGTAGAAGGGGAGTCTAATCATAGTAGCGTCTGAGCTTGCTGAGGTTGACTGGTTCCTTGAACGGGTTGCCATCCAAATCTGCCATTCTGACCGCTCCTCCGGAGAAGATCTTCTGTACTACAAACGGACCTACCCAAGTGGGGGCCCACTTCCCGAGGGGGTTGAACTTGTTGGGCAAGCGTGCTTTGAGCACCAAGTCTCCCTCCTTTATGTCAACAGGCTTGACTCTTTTATTGAAGGCTTTCGTCGTTCTCCTTTGATAGGCTCGGATATGTTCCATGGCCTTCAATCTGCGTTCATCGAGCGTTGCCAACTGATCATAGCGACTCCGGAGCCATTCTACTTCATTCACTTGGTTTTCGAGTAAGATCCTCAATGATGGCACTTCCAATTCTATAGGGAGTACCGCCTCCATGCCGTATGTCAAGGTGTAAGGGGTCTCTCCAGTAGCAGTGCGGACTGACGTTCTGTATCCCCAAAGTGCTAATGGTAACTTCTCGGGCCAATCCCGTCCTTGCAGAGCCATTTTGCGATTATCTGTTCTATCGTCTTGTTGGCCGCCTCAACCGCGCCGTTAGTCTGTGGATAGTACGGGGAAGATTTCTTTCGTTCGACCTTGAATTTTGCGAGCAAGCGAGCACACTCGGCTTCGAAATGACTGCCATTGTCTGATATAATGAGGTTAGGGACCCCATATCTACACATGATGTTCTCTTTGATAAACTGCGCCACCTTCTTGGAATTCAGCACCTTGTAAGACTGAGCTTCGACCCACTTTGTGAAGTAGTCGACTGCGACGAGGACGAATTCGTGACCGTTACTGCCGGCTGGCGAGATTTTCCCAATGATGTCTATACCCCATGTGGCGAATGGCCAAGGCGTGGTGGAGCTGTACAACTCGTGTGGGGGGATGTGGTTGAGGTTGGAGCATACTTGGCACTTGTGACACCGTCGAACCCATTGAATACAGTCCGTCTCTATGGTAATCCAATAGTAGCCCAGGCGAGTGATCTTCTGTCTAAGCATCCTTGCATTCATGTGAGGTCCACACAAACCGTTGTGTACTTCCTCCATTATTGCTTCAGCTCTCTTGCTGTCGACACATAAGAGCAACAGCCGTCGTAATGTCTCTTGTACAAAGTATCGTCTAACAATACGAATTGGCCCGCCAGTCTTTTAAGCGCTTGCAGACTTTTGGCCTTCACATCTCCATCAAAAGACGTCTCTCCGTGCTTAAGGAACTTGTAGATTTGGGCGTACCATTGGTCTCCGTTTACCTCCGCATCGATCCGGATTTCGCAGCAATAGGCTGGGTTCTCCCTTCGTCCAACCCTAAATGGCTTCACGGACCTTCCTTCGGGAATCTCGACCAACGAGGACAATGTAGCTAGAGCATCTGCGAACTTATTTCTGTCTCGTGGCAGGAAATGGAAGGTGACTTCTTTGAACTGTGTTATCAACTCATCCATGTAACCTTGGTACCGCTGCAGGCAAGGATCAATAGTTTTCCATTTCTTCGCATTTGGTTAATAATCAAAGCAGAGTCTCCATATACTTCTAACTCTTTCACGTTGCGTTCTAGGGCGGCTTCCAGTCCTGCTATACATGCCTCATACTCAGCGGCGTTGTTGGTTGTTGAAAAGTTCAGCTTGATGGCTATGGGAGTGTGTTCATCTTTGGGATCAATAAGTAGGAGTCCGACTCTATTCCCTCGTTTGTTTGCAGCCCCGTCAAAGAATAGTTGCCACCTTTCTGTGACCTCAATCGCGAAAATGTCATCGTCCGGGAACTCGGGGTCGGGTCCCCTTGTCTCGGTGCTTGGAGAGTCTGCGAGCTGATCGGCCATTGCCCTCCCCTTGATTGCCTTCCTCGGTACATAAGTGATGTCGAACTCTCCCAAGAACACTGACCATTTAGCGAGTCTCATAGAAAGGGAGGGTTTATCAAACAGGTACTTGATAGGATCCATTTTCGAGACTAGTAAGATCGGATGGGATACCATGTAGTGTTTGAGCTTCGTCACCACCCATACTAGGCCTACGCAGGTCTTCTCGAGCGCGGAGTAATTGAGCTCGCTACCTTGTAACTTTCGGCTGACAAAGTAAACTGCATTTCAATCCGAGAATCTTTGGCTTCTTGCGCTAACATGGCTCCGACGGCGGTGTCTGTCACAGTTAAGTATAGTAGCAACGGCTTCTCCTGATGCGGCGGGCGCAGGATTGGGGTATTCACCAAATACTGTTTGATCCTCTCGAAGGCTATCTGGCTGTCATAATCCCACTTCACATTGGTTGTTTTCTTCATCAGTTTGAAAATTGGTTCGCAGATGGTGGTCAGCTGATTGATAAACCGACTGATGTATTGCAGGCGTCCCATGAATCCTTTTATCTCTGTCTCGGTACGGGGCGGCTTCATCTCCAGGATGGCTTGAATCTTCCTTGGGTCGGCTTCGATCCCATTCTCGGTGACCATGTAACCCAATACTTTCCCTCTACGAACTCCAAAGGTGCATTTCGCCGGGTTCAAACGCATGGCGTGCTCTCTCAACCTGTTGAAGATTTTCTGAGATCTATCAAGTGTTGGACACCAGACCCTTTTAAATGTATAATCATGTCATCCACGTACACCTCAATCTCCTTGTGGATCATATCGTGGAATAAAGTCGTAACTGCCCGTTGGTAGGTAGCCCCAGCGTTCCTTAGCCCAAACGGCATGACAGTATAGCAAAAAGTCCCCCATGGGGTGGTGAAAGCTGTTTTCTCTTGGTCCTCCTCGGCCATCTTGATCTGGTTATAGCCGGCAAACCCATCAACAAATGACTTGACCTCATAATGGGCGGTCGCGTCCACCAACATGTCGATATTTGGCAGGGGGAAGTCATCCTTCGGCGTAGCTTTGTTGAGATCCCGAAAATCCACACACACTCTGACTTTACCATTGGATTTTCTGACAGTCACCAAATTTGATAACCAAGTTGGATACTCGATCACCCTGATGAAACCCACACGGAGTAGCTTCTCAATCTCTTCCTTCACTTGCAAAGACCATTCTGGCTTAATGCGGCGCAGCTTCTGTTTGAATGGCTTAGCGTCTGGTGCTGTCGGGATTCTGTGCTCTACGATCGAGTTGTCGAGCCCCGGCATGTCTTTATAAGACCATGCGAACACATCCACATATTCTTTGAGTAGCTCAATCAGTGCTTCCCTTTCGGCTCCGCTGAAGAAGCTTCCAATTTGCATTTCCTTAGGCTCGGCTTCGGTTCCCAAATTCACGCACGTTAACACCTCATCGGCAGCTTGGGCTCGAGATTCTTTTTGATTAATAACCTGTTCTGAAATTTCTTTAGTGTATTCATCATTTAATGTGTCTGTGTCCGCCTCTTCTAATGAATCATTATTAACTAAGTGTATATCATTAGTTTGATTATTAGCCAATTTATCAGTTAAAGGAGTGACTATAGAGGGATACTCGGAAAGGTCGAGGGTTTCATTCATGGCAAAAGGAAAAATAGCGTTTGCAACAAGATCATAGTCTTCGGACGTAATGTCGTCAGACTTAGAGGAAGACTCAAATTCAAAATGTAAAACACTAGACTCTGGGGACGGGGATTTTGGGTGAGTGACAGGAGATGCTGCAGGAATGGCGACAAGAGAAGGAGTAAGCCCCAATGTCCCCACCATAAATTCCGGAGTAGCTATAGGTCCCCCAATGATGCACCAATTCTTGAGCTTGTCCCCCATGGGTACCACCAATGTCCTCGGATCTACGTCCTTCTCTGATTCATCCCCGATAGCGGCTACCATGTCGTCGTCCAGCCCCAGATTACCCAGATGCTGAAGCAGATATTGGCCGTCCCACGTCTCAGTCATTCTTGGCGCTTCTGCAGTTTCTACTGTCGGCTTGTCAAGGGTTGCGGCTTCAAGTTGATCTGCCAAGTCATCTGCAACCTTGGCGGAGTACTCATGCCTGATGGTTCTAACTCTGCCCGTGGCTTTGTCATATTCCATGTAAGTCAGCTTCATGTTGGACCGATCGAATTCCAATCTCTGAAAATCTCGAACCCTTTCTGCAACTTACCGGTGTGGTCAAACCATGGCTCTGCGAACTCGAAACACGAAAACTCCTCGCCCTCCTTAACGAAGTAACTATTAAGGGAAAGGCGGTATGGTCGCATCTCAGGCTTTTTATGAGAAAGCCCCACTTTCTTAAGGAACTCTATCCTTTTCTGTTCTGCTTTGTCTTCGGGAGTGAGAGTATACCCAAGACCGAACAGTCCTCGGTGATCAATCTCTTTAACCAGACTTGTGGGACCTTGCAAGCACTTACCTAGCCCCAGCCCCGGTATGAAGCCCATATTACGCAGTATCTTGACAACAGGTGCCACTTTATCCGTTGTTTTGGTGAGGTCGATGGTGCAGATCTGTGCCTGAGCGACTATTTCGAAGCCATTGAAGAGTCGGCTCTCTTCCCCATGCTGTATTTGTAAAACAAGAATGCCCTTGGTGTCCGTCCCTTGGGCCGTTAATAAATCACTGTAGACAACTGTCACCTCATTACCGGATTGAAATTTCACACATTGGTGCAAGGAGGAGGGAACTGCGCCTGACTGGTGTAACCATGGCCGTCCGAGCAAGAGTGAGAAGGTTGCGGGAATGTCTATGACATGGAATTCGGTGGGTAGGATTTTGGTTCCGATTGTGATGGGCAGGGTGACAACGCCTATAACCGCGCGACAGGTTGAGTCATAAGCTTTGATTGTTTGCTTAGACGGGCTCAAGTCCACACCATGGACACCGACTACATCCATCATCCTTGACGGCAAGATGTGAATAGCAGAACCATTGTCAACGAATACACGAGGGATCTTCTTGCCATCCACTTCCACAGTGATGTACAGGGGTTCATTGTGATCAACTCCGAACACTGGCTTGTCTAGCTCCGAGAAAGTGATGATGTTTCCATAGTGGATATTCCCAATCATGTGCGTGACGTTCTCTGGGGTAGTGTTTGACGGGACCATAGTAGCGGCGAGGTTTTGCTCAAGCATGAGGCGATGGGCGAGAGAGGAGGTGAGTAAGGACCAGAGCGAAATATGGGCTTGGGTCTGTTTGAGTTAGGTGAGGATAGGGTCTTCATTCTCGAGGTCGGCTTGCTCGGGTTCCTTCCCAAAGATTTTCTTTGCTCCCTTCGGATCGGATTGATACACTTGACCGGATCTTGTGAGTAGACAAACTTCCGTTCGCAACTCTTCTAAAGAGAGCGGGGTTCCCTCTTGAGGAGGTGGAATTTCGATCTTCTCGGCTTCTTCAAAGATTTCGTCCCAAGACAAAGGTTGGTTGGGTTTGGAATCTTCCTCGTCTAGGGATTCGACTTTACTAGCTAAGTCTTCTAGGGACAACAAGTAGCAAGAAGTTTCTTTGTCATTAAGCATTGAATTACTTTCTTTATCACAGTCCGCCACAACAGGCTCGGTCGGATCAGTGATCTCACTAATTTCTACCATGAGTACATCATTAGCTACAGAACCCCTAGGGTCTTCAATAACACCCGCATTGATGAGCTTTTGCACGGCTTGCTTGAGGGCAAAGCATTCTTCGGTAGTATGACCGATACACTTGTGGTAGTGGCAAAACTTTGACAAATCACAACCAAGGCAAGGGAGGTGTCCTTCCAACGGCTCGAGGACCTTCAACTTCACAAGCACTTCCAAAACACTAGCCATCGTCATCTTTGCTTTGGCGAGGGAATCCGTGAGCTCTAGAATGTTGATTTCGCTCGTTTGAACCATGTTAACCCCACCATTATTAGGAAGGGGCTTATTCACCACATTAGGACCCTTCGGCTTCTCAATCTTCTTGTCATTGATCAACCCTTGAACTACGCGTTTCAGTTGAATACAACCATCCGTTGTGTGCCCGATGTGCTTGTGATACTTGCAGAACTTGGAGGCTGCCAAATCGGTTCTTAGGTAGGCGGGTTGGTAATTCTCTAAAGGCTTGATAAGACTTCTCTTGACTAACACGTCAAAGACTTTCCCCATAGGCATTCCAAAATCGTCAAAGTGCTCCCTCTCTCTTTGCGGCGGAGCCCCATTCCTTGTGACAGCTTGAACATTAAACGACGTTTCATTTTGGACCAAGTTGACTTGCCCGACGGCCTCTTTTCCACTTTTGAGAGGTGCAGAAGTAGTAGGAGCTTTGTAACGGAAGGAGTTGTTGTTGGTTTTCGGGCTTTCCTTTGGCGGCGCAGTTCCGGTGATCCCAGCTTCATACCTTACTCCGGCGTCAACCATTTCCCGCAAATCAGGGAAGTAACCATTACCTATAGCTGCTTTCATCTCCGGTAGCAAGCATTTGTAGAAAATCTGCTTCTGTTCCTTTGCTTTTGGTGGGTATTGGACCTCGCACAACCGATGATTCCACCTCTTGTAAAAATCATAAATAGCCTCGCCGGGCTTTTGCATAGTGTTCTCAAGATCCGTTCGATTCACATGCCAATCCAAGTTAGCTTGATACTTCTCACAGAAAACGACACTAATTTGATCCCAAGTTTGCCTTTCGCCTGGTTCTAGCCCCAAGAACCAACGCAGAGCTATACCATCCAAAGTGCTATGGAATACGCGAGCCATTTGTTCGTTGGTGCAGTCACGAGCCCTCATGGCCAACACATAACTATCCAAATGAGTCTTAGAACACGAGTCACCATGAAACATCGCCACTTTAGGCATCTTGAAATCTTTGGGGAGAGCCCCCACTTGGCTAGGGTTGATTGTCTTGGTAGTCGGTGCACTTTGCTTATCCACGGTCTCGATCAACTTGCGCATTTGCTCTTGCATGGCCGTGACCACAGGGTGATTGGAGATGCCGGGGATAGATTCTGACAGAATGACGGGAGGAGTAGTGGAAGTAGTAGCAGCGGCCATCCTAATACTCAGAGGCAATGAGGGTGCGGGTAGTTTGCTAGCAGAGAGGTAACCACCAAGCAGTTCAGGGGAAGGTTCATAGACAGCCTTGTTTTTGCTCATGGTAGTGAAACCTTGTTGGGTGTAGAGAGAAGGAGGTGGAGCATTGCGGTAGCTTGGGAGTGGGAAGGCAGTGGCATTGGTATTGGTGGGACAGTTGGTATTGACCTCTTCATCCTCGACATAAATGAAACTCTTACCATCGGGCACCATCCTAGTCCCCTTTTGCTGAATGTGGTCCTTCAATAGTTGGTTCTAGTCTTCCAAAATCTTGTTGCTTTCCTCGAGATTCTTGATCTTGGCTTCGAGACCGGCGAGGAAGTTCTAGAGGCTTGGGGGAATACCATTGAGAGTGGTCTCGGTGTTGAGCTCGGCGGCACTAGTAAGAGGGACAGAGACTGAAGAGGAAGCGGGAGTTGACATTGATGATGACGAGACTGAGAACGTGGACGGAGTAGAAGCTTCACGTTGTAGTCGACCACCCGAACGGATCCAAACTTGCTTTGCTGAAAGGTTGAAGGGCAATGAAGCTTTTAGGAGAGGGGAAGGCTCATGCAAAGTATATTTTAATTTTCAAAATCATACCTTATTTACATCTTAATTGGTTGGAAGGGTACCCCTTTTTCGCAACTAACTAGGAGACTACGATTAGTGGAGGCCATCACTACGTCTATAGACCCCTCGTTTTTCATCTGCATTGCACACCCCCAAACGGACAATTTGGGCGAGGGTCCTATAGGGCAAGCGGCTTCCACCAACCATCGGATCCTACGACTAACCCTTCCTTAAAGGCATTTATCGTGGTGTCTAGGTTACATCCTACACAAGTTAATGATGAGAGGAGATCTTGACAACAAACACTCATCTTACTATGGCACGTCCCTTGTAGGGAAATCAATTTTTTGTGCACTTTCTCTCAAAAGATCTCTATTCATCATTGACTTGGGGATGACTGACATGGACAGCACGTTAATTGACTATTAAGGAAAAGCTAGCCAAACCAACCGGTCAAAACCTAGGTGTGTTACCTACACTAGTGTGGGTTGACATGGGTTAGGTAAAAGGTTTCCACCGTATACGGTGAGTGGAATAGACGAGTGACTCGAAAAGGGTGTGACAGTAGCGCACAAATTCCTGCACATCGAATACTCCGGGTAATGGGGACATGTGCAGTGCTGACACGGACTAGTGGTAGTGTGAGGCAAGAAACTAATTCTTTTTAGGGAGAAAAGAGAGAAGTTTTGAACGTTTGAATGATGCGATGCAATGTAATGCAAGAGAGAGAAAGGGGAGAGAATAAGGATATACAAGGGAGCTTAGCAGAGTTTTGTTTGACCCTAATACTAAGACAAAAAATAACAAGGGTACATAAATACAAGGTACAAATATGAACATGGCGGAAATATAAGGTGCATGTGCAAACATGGCAAAGTGTGAGGTGCATGTGAAAACATGGCAAAGTGTGTGGTGCATGCGAGAACATGACAAAGTGTGTGGTGCATGTGAGAACATGGCAAACATCATGATGTAAACGAAAGTTAGACCCACTAAGTTTGAAAAAGTTTCAAAACAGTCCCCAGCAGAGTCGCCACTGTGAATACCCCTTTCCGATGAAGCGACGCATGGAAAGTATTTTGTGATTATTTTTATTTATAAAAGGGAATATTCATAACGACATTAAAAATATGAGAGTCGCCACGCCGTTTTAATTAAAGCCAAAACATTGAAAAAGGCATTTTTTAGTGGGTTCGGGGGTCAAATTACAACAAGAGAAGAATATTGAACGTTATCACTCCTATTGCCCGAATTGATCGGTCTTTCTATCATGATGCGGTGTATGTAGTGTGTTAGTGATTTAGACCGGATCCGAAGATTGCCTACGTTCCTCTCAATGTGAGAAGCTCAGGTCAGCGTAGTTCGCACATAATTAGAATGTGGAGAGAGAATAGGGATCATGCATAATGAAGAGGGAGGAGGAAGAAACATGCAGGATGATCACATCCTAGAATAATGACTATGCCATCAATGAGATCTCAATGAACATTCACCACATTCATCATGGGAGGATTATTGAACATGGGAGTAATTACCTAAAGTTTAGGGTTTAGAAATAGTTCCTAAATCATCCTTGGGTTGATGAACCCTAAATCATCATCGGCTATGAAATAACATGCAAACATGAAGATCGCAACCCTAAATATAGCATGTTGGGTATGCTTATTTCTTAACCCTCCCAATTATGTTAGAATTGATTGATACCATCACCTAAGTATTTTGTGGACTTTAGGATCCTATGTAAGAAGTTTTATAACTTCTATTTTTAGCTAAGTCCAATTTTATAGAATAGGCTTAGTGGTTAGGGCTTGCTCGGAATTGAGGTTTCATTTACTGAAGACCAAGTATAATGCGCAGGACATTTCGTGCGCAGCACATTTTGCGCGCATAGCATTACCTTCTCAGTCTCCGCGCGCATAGCATTACCTGCTCAGTCTCCGCGCGCACATAGCATTACCTGCTCATTTTCCGCGCGCATAGCATTATCTGCTCATTCTCCGCGCGCATAGCATCACTTGCTCATCCTCCATACGCATGGCTTCTATGAGCAGAGCAGATTAACTTGGTCCTTATGCTTATCTTTCAAAAACCTCATACTCTTGAAGCTTGGAGCGAAAAGAAATGAAGATCTAAGCAAGACTGTGGTATCTGCGCAGGACTTCTCTGCGCAGGACATCACTGCGCATGTCTCCTCTGCGCAGCATGCATCCTTGCTCAGTTTTCGATACATTCAGATTACATAACTTGGAAAGCGCTTAGAAGATGCACGCTTATTAAAGTGCTGAGGTGTGCAGAAACGACAAAGCAAGCACACTTAGCAGATCCAACGGTGGAGACGCGCTCAAGAGAAATATTTCAAATGAAGACAGCTGTCAACCTTCTAGAAGAAGCTTTTGAATTTGGTCTTCATGCTCAGTCTCCAACGGCTCTATATACATGCGCACCAATCATATTGTGCCAGGTCATCAACTTTGATCAGAGCCCCAACGGCTACAAAGGACACCTGCGCACCAATCATATCGTGCCAGCTCATCGTCCTTGCTCAGAGCTCCAACGGCTAGTTTTAAGCTCTCTGCTATAAATAGCCTGCTCATCTTCATTTCCAAGTTGCTTGAGTTTTTGCTTCCAAGAGAAACTTTGAAGATTTGAAGATTGCTTGCTCATTTCCAGAATTCTCAAGATCAACCTTCATACCTTCATACTCAACCAAGCCCAGATCCTATAAGCCTTATATCACCAGAATTCTTCGTGCTCTTCATCTCATAGATTCATAGAGCCCAGAATTTCTGAACACACACACACCTCTTGAAGCTTTGATTATTTCGATCATACTTCTAGAGATACACCGGTTTAGTCTAGGATTTGCTCTTCATAGATTATAGATCTTTGAGTTAGTTTGTTCTACATTGTTGTATCTTGTAACTCTCTCATATAATAAGATCTCCATTAGAAAATCCAAGACTAACCATCTTGGTAGAGGACGTAGATCTTTCATTGATCGAACCTCTCCAAATAGCTTGTTCTTTAATCTCGCTATTTACTTCCTGCTTAATCATTTCTGAATTACTGCTTTGTTTGATCTTTCAGATTGCTATACTTTGCTGCTGTGCTTGTTATTGCTTATTGCCTTAGAACATTTTATCCAACTCTTTAAGCCAAAACTTAGCGCGTGCGTTTTTATCCTTGCGCAGCTTTTTACTGCGCAGGTGCTACTTAAACTTCCGCTGTGCATTTCACACTCTCACTGCGCGCTATACTTAGCTTATTTGAGAACTGTGCGCATAAGCCATCAATTTGCAAAAGGGTTTGAAAAGAATTTTAAAACGCTACTCACCCCCCCCCCCTCTAGCATTTTTCATACCCTTGTTGCCCCTTTGGGACCAACAAGTGGTATCAGAGCAAACACCTTCATAAAACTTGTTTTGTTTTTCAAGCTTAACAGCTTGGGTGCCGATTTAAGATGGCTTCAAAATCTTGGGCAATGGCTAACTATTCACATGTCCCAGTGCTGAATGAAGATCACTTCGAAATCTGGAAGCACTGCATGCTCACTCATTTTTCTTCTATCGACGAGATCCTCCACGACATCGTTCTTGAAGGACCCTACATTCCAATGAAGGCTAATCCTGATGCTGCTACAAATAAGGAGAATCCTACCATCAAGAAAAACAAGGAGGAATGGACTGATGAAGAAAAGAAATGGGTTGGCTATGATGGAAGAGCAAGGAACATCATTCTTAGCACTCTAGACCTCTCCACGCACAATCAAATTGTGAGCGGTGGAACTGCAAAGGATCTATGGGATGCTATTGAAGGCTATGTGAATGGTGACAAAGTAAGCAAGGAAAAAAAAAAGATTTGTGGTGCAAAGAAAATCCAACTGCTTCATGAGAAAGGATGGTGAAACCTTGAGACAAACTTATGATCGCTTCTGTGCTGTTGTAAACTCTTGTAAATCTCTTGGAACTACCTTCACCAATAAAGAAGTAAATTCTCGATTCTTAGATGCGCTAGGTTCCAGATATGTGCACAAGGCAAGTCATCTGGAAGATTCTGGATTTTTAGATACTTGGCCTCTGCGCAGCTTATACGCCAACTTAAAAGTGTATGAGCTTAAGCTTGATCGAATTGATGAAACTGAAGGAAAAGGAAAAGCAATTTCAATGATTGCTCAAAGAGAACCTGCGCCTGCTCAAACCTCATACAAAGTCTCCACTTCTTCTCTGCTTGAAATGGATGATGATGATTTCGCTATGTTTGTTAAGCGATTCCAAAAATTCAGGGAATTCTCAAAACCTGGATCTTCAAGTATTACTCCTGCAAAGTTCTCTCGTGGCAGAGACTCAAAGAAAGAAGATGACTTGGTTTGCTACAACTGTAGAAAGACTGGTCATTTTGCATCAAAATGCCCTACGTCAAGATTTGAGTACATGAAGAAGAATACTGCGCAGAGATTTTCAAAGCAGCACGGAATGATTGCTGAAGAAGACTCTGCTGAGAAGCAACTCAAGACCTGGATAGAGACTGACACTGAAGACAGTGATGATGATGACTCTGAGGATGGACTTCTCTGCTTGATGGCCAATGCTGATGCTGATAGCGATTCAGACAATGATCCCGATGCGGACACAAAGGCTGCGCCAAGGACAATCAAGAAGAAAAGTCCCACTATCATAGAACTGGCAGAAATGGGACATCTAACTCCAACCAGACAAAATGGCAAGTACTTATTTGCCAGAGCAGACCTAACGAAGAAATTTGTTGCTGCGCCAACACGCAAAGAATCTCTTGAAATTCCTGCTGAAATTGTAATAGAAAAGGATAACTCTGCTGCTGAGCGCGAGTCTATTTTTCAGCAAGCTGAAAAGGTAATCAAGAAATTCAATTCTATGAAAGAAGCAGTGGACTTATCAATTGGAGAAATTTCACAGCTTAAGACGGAGAAAACTCTTTTAAAATCTGAGATCACCCTCCTTAAGGAGCAGATTAAGAGCATGACTCCTCTTACTGAAAAGAACCGTTTTCTTACAGATCAAAATGCGCTATTTAAAGTAAGAAACGAAGAATTGGCTGCTCAAGTAGCTGATCTCACAAAGATCACTGATGAGTGGACCAAATCTCGTGTCACTATGGATCAAATTCTAGAATCCCAAAAAGCCAGTGGAGATAAGGAAGGCTTAGGGTTCTCAACTAGTGACAACTTTAAATGCGCCGTTTGCTCTGAAAGAGAAAAGGATTTTACACCCCAACAAACTATTGAAATTCCTAAAGCAAAGCATTCTGCTTCAATGGGTAAAAGACAGGAGAAAGTCCAGAGACAAAATTTCCATTATGTCTACCCAAAGAAGCAAACTGGAAAAGCCAAGGGTAAGGCTAAAGTTGAACCTGCGCATGACAACTCATATTCTGACTATGGTTGCGCTTCAACTTCAAATGTCAAATCTGCGCAAAAGGGTCATGCGCATGAAAGCCATGCGCCCCAACGCCAGATGCGCATTCTTAAGAAAAGCGCACCCAAACCTCAGAAAATGATATTTGTCAAAGCAAGTTCATCTGCTCCAGTAAAGAATGCTGCGCCAAAGAAAAGTAAAGAGTTTGTAAAAACCCAATCTATAAGTGGCTTTCATCATTGTGTTGTGTGTGATGGTTTAGGTCACAAGGCTGCAGAATGCCTTTTGCGATTTGCTCCTAATGCCAAGGGACGTAAAAATCCTAAGGTCAGACAGGAGTGGGTTGTCAAAAGTTGCTAACTCTAGGACCCAAGAATAAAGGGGACCTGTGTTTTAATGTCTATTTTTCAGGTCTCCTGCTTCACTGCGCACTCTTCACAAGCTAAAGCGCATATATGGTACCTCGACAGTGGATGTTCTAGACACATGACTGGAGATGTCACCGCTCTTGAAGATGTGCATGAAGGAAGAGGTCCCTCAGTAACTTTTGGAGATAACAACAAAGGGAACATAGTTGGATATGGAAGAATCAGAAAAGATAAAGTGTGCATTGAGAAAGTTGCGCTCGTAGAAGGACTCAAGCACAACCTGCTCTCCATATCACAATTCTGCAATAAAGGTTTGGAATGTCACTTCACTGCAACGCACTGCTATATCAAAGATGGCATATCCGGACTAACTTTGCTCACAGGGACTCGTAAGACTAATGTTTACATTATTGATCTTACCACTATAAATTCTATCACTAATCTCTGTTTTGTAGCAAAGAATGTAAGTGAAAGCAGCTGGCTATGGCATAAGCGCTTAAGTCATTTGAACTTCAAGTATTTGGCTAAGCTTGGAAGGGAAAATCTTGTCAAAGGACTTCCCAAAGTAGCAGACCATCATGATAGAAAATGCGCAGCACGCCAGCTCGGTAAACAACCTAAGCAGTCTTTCTCCAGCAAGATTGCTTCCTCAACTTCCAAATGTTTACAACTGTTGTTTGGACCGGTCACCACCGCAAGCATTGGAGGAAACAAATATACCTTAGTTATGGTGGATGACTACTCAAGATACACATGGGTCAAAATGATGATATCCAAAGATGACTGCTATGATATATTGACTGCTCTCTTTCGAAGGCTCCAAACTCAAAAGGAAGACGACATCGTTAGTGTTAGATCAGACAATGGAACTGAATTAAAAAATAACGGTGTTGCTCAATACTGCGATGACCATGGAATTGATCACAATTTCTCCGCTGCTGGAGTTCCTCAACAAAATGGGGTTGTGGAAAGGAAAAATCGCACGTTGATTGAGGCTGGGAAAACAATGATCGCAGAAGCTAAGCTTCCAAAGTATTTCTGGGGAGAAGCCGTCAACACTGCTTGCTTCACTCAGAATAGATCCCTCATCAACAAAACCTACAACAAAACTCCATATGAGCTATGGAGAGGAAGAGCGCCCAACATTGTTTTCTTCAAGATTTTTGGCTGCAAATGCTATATCCTCTACAATGGCAAAGATCATAGAGGTAAATTCGACGCCAAAGCAGATGAAGGTATTTTCGTTGGGTATGCCAAACATTCTAAAGCTTTTCGTGTTTTTAATAGAACTACTCTAGTAATTGTAGAATCTGTACATGTTACTTTTGATGAGCATTCTCTCCTTGAGCCACATTTGGCTCCAAATGATTCTGATGATTCTGCTGAGCATGTTGAGACAGGTACGCAGCCTCAAACTGCACCTGCGCAGAATGATAATCAAGTTAATCAAAATCAGAATCAAGCAAGTCCATCTCATGCGCATACACCATATGCTGCGCCAGAAGTTACTACTCCTGATGCGCAAATTCCTCCTCCTGCGCATGATGTTTCTCCGCTTCAGCTTGATGCTGGAGCAAATGAAGTACCCATTGAAGATCTTCGTATTCCTACCACTCAACCTAACTTACCACCTGAGATTCGCGAAGTTAGAGATCATCCAACTACAAACATCATTGGTGATCTCAATGTAGGGGTTCGTACTAGAAGAGCATCAAATTTCGATGATGAATATCACTCATTTATTTCTCAAATCGAACCAAAGAAGATTGATGAAGCGCTTCAAGATTCAAGCTGGGTTACTGCTATGCAAGAAGAGCTTAACCAATTTGAGCGCTGCAAGGTTTGGACCTTGGTACCCAGACCTCATGGCCAAGGAGTTATCGGTACAAAATGGGTATTCAGAAACAAGATGGATGAGAATGGAAGCATCACCAGAAACAAAGCAAGGCTGGTTGCGCAAGGCTATAGGCAAGAGGAAGGAATCGACTACGACGAAACATTTGCGCCTGCAGCAAGACTTGAAGCTATAAGAATTTTCTTAGCTTATGCGTCTCACAAGAAATTCAAGCTTTATCAAATGGATGTGAAAAGCGCATTTCTCAACGGCGAACTCCAAGAGACGGTCTACGTAGCACAACCTCCCGGTTTCGAAGATAGCAAATTTCCAAATCACGTATTCAAACTTCAAAAAGCTTTGTATGGACTTAAGCAAGCTCCAAGAGCATGGTACGATACCCTATCAAAATTCCTGTTAGAGAAAGGCTTTAAGCGCGGTAAAATCGACACAACTCTTTTTATTGCTAAGTATAATGATCATTCTTTACTTGTTCAAATTTATGTCGATGATATTATATTTGGTTCTACTAATGAGTTACTTTGTAAGCGCTTCGAGAAGCTCATGAAAAGCAAGTTTGAAATGAGCATGATGGGAGAACTCACTTTCTTCCTCGGGCTTCAAATCAAACAATTGAATGATGGCATCTTCATAAATCAAGCCAAGTACACAAGGGACTTAATCAAGAAACTTGGACTTGAAAATGCTAAAGCATACGACACTCCAATGGCCACTGGCAATAAGCTTGACAAAGACTTAAAAGGTAAGAAAGTTGATCAAACTTTATATCGAGGTATGATTGGCTCTCTTCTTTATCTTACTGCAAGTAGGCCAGA
The DNA here is from genome assembly GCA_026119855.1 of Campanula takesimana. Classification (NCBI taxonomy): domain Eukaryota; kingdom Viridiplantae; phylum Streptophyta; class Magnoliopsida; order Asterales; family Campanulaceae; genus Campanula; species Campanula takesimana. The sequence continues at coordinate 737,114 of JAOWBW010000511.1, read as the reverse complement.
TATTATGTTTAGTGTTTGTGTCTGTGCGCGCTATCAAGCGGACCCTAGAGAAGCGCACTTAACTGCTGTTAAATGCATTATTCGTTATCTTTCTGGAACTGTTAACCTTGGACTTTGGTACACCAAAGATTCGAATTTCGATTTGCTAGGTTATTCAGACGCAGACTACGCAGCATGCACTATTGACAGGAAGAGCACAAGTAGCACTTGTCATTTCCTTGGAAATCGACTTGTTGCGTGGGCAAGCAAGAAACAAGCTGCTGTGTCCATCTCCACTACAGAAGCTGAATACATTGCTGCTGGGAGCTGCTGCTGCCAAATCCTATGGATGAAGCAACAATTAGTGGACTATGGAATTAATGAAGGAAACTGCCCAATTTTCTGCGATAATATGTCCACCATAGCAGTCTCTAACAATCCTGTCATGCATTCAAAGACAAAGCACATCGACATCAAATATCATTTTCTCAAGGACCACGTGGAAAAAGGAAATATTCACTTAGAGCACGTGGGCACAGACAATCAAATTGCTGATATCCTCACAAAGGCTCTTGACGCAAAGAGATTTGCTTTCATGAAAGGAGAAATGGGTATGCTTGAACTTAGCTAATTGTCCATATGATTTGTCAATACTAATGAGCTTGTGTTTATTTGATAATTTTCTAAGATAGGTAATGCCTCATGCGCCTGCGCATATGAAGCGCACAAGATGTTGCGCACAAGGCACAATTTTTGAGTTTTCGAAGAAACTCTGCGCATTATATTGATGCGCATGAACCTCACGCGCATACCCCGTGGACCTCAGTATATTATTCTTCCGGTGTCTGCTCCCTTAGATCCCTTAAGTGGTCAATGCGCAGACAAAGATTCAAGAGCAATGCCAGTATTCTATAGGCCTGTGATTGTGCCATTAAGGGGGAGAGTTATCTAACAAAGGCAAATAGGGAGAGAACAAAGACATTAAGGGGGAGAGATTAAGGGGGAGAGTAATCTATCAAAGGCAAAAAAAAAATCCAAATTGATGCTCCCACTTCAAATAATTGAAGCTCTGCGCAAAGAAATTTAGGAAGCTACAAGATAAAGTGCGCAGAGCTCTCTCAAAGGTGAACTCTAAACTTATAATGCATCATTGCTTTTCCCAAAACCTTGTTCAATTCAAACTTTCTGTTTGTGGAACAATGAACGCATTATTTCAAACTTCGTGCGCATATACTTAACTGCTCATATTTTCGGTGCATGATGTTTTAAACATTCAGTTTAAACGCATACCAATCCTAAACTTATATTATCTGTATGCACTGAATGATATTTCTGTCTTTCCCATATTGTAAGTTATATCCTTTGGTTAGACTAGAAATCTATAACATTGGCTAGTGTGTGCATTGACTTGAGGCATGATTTACCATTTTCATTTCTATGGACATGTTATTATCAAGTACAATGAATTGCCTTTGTTATAGTAGGTAATGGCATCAATCATTTAGGGGGAGATTCTTGGGTATGCTTATTTCTTAACCCTCCCAATTATGTTAGAATTGATTGATACCATCACCTAAGTATTTTGTGGACTTTAGGATCCTATGTAAGAAGTTTTATAACTTCTATTTTTAGCTAAGTCCAATTTTATAGAATAGGCTTAGCGGTTAGGGCTTGCTCGGAATTGAGGTTTCATTTACTGAAGACCAAGTATAATGCGCAGGACATTTCGTGCGCAGCACATTTTGCGCGCATAGCATTACCTGCTCAGTCTCCGCGCGCATAGCATTACCTGCTCAGTCTCCGCGCGCACATAGCATTACCTGCTCATTTTCCGCGAGCATAGCATTACCTGCTCATTCTCCGCGCGCATAGCATCACTTGCTCATCCTCCATACGCATGGCTTCTATGAGCAGAGCAGATTAACTTGGTCCTTATGCTTATCTTTCAAAAACCTCATACTCTTGAAGCTTGGAGCGAAAAGAAATGAAGATCTAAGCAAGACTGTGGTATCTGCGCAGGACTTCCCTGCGCAGGACATCACTGCGCATGTCTCCTCTGCGCAGCATGCATCCTTGCTCAGTTTTCGATACATTCAGATTACATAACTTGGAAAGCGCTTAGAAGATGCACGCTTATTAAAGTGCTGAGGTGTGCAGAAACGACAAAGCAAGCACACTTAGCAGATCCAACGGTGGAGACGCGCTCAAGAGAAATATTTCAAATGAAGACAGCTGTCAACCTTCTAGAAGAAGCTTTTGAATTTGGTCTTCATGCTCAGTCTCCAACGGCTCTATATACATGCGCACCAATCATATTGTGCCAGGTCATCAACTTTGATCAGAGCCCCAACGGCTATAAAGGACACCTGCGCACCAATCATATCGTGCCAGCTCATTGTCCTTGCTCAGAGCTCCAACGGCTAGTTTTAAGCTCTCTGCTATAAATAGCCTGCTCATCTTCATTTCCAAGTTGCTTGAGTTTTTGCTTCCAAGAGAAACTTTGAAGATTTGAAGATTGCTTGCTCATTTCCAGAATTCTCAAGATCAACCTTCATACCTTCATACTCAACCAAGCCCAGATCCTATAAGCCTTATATCACCAGAATTCTTCGTGCTCTTCATCTCATAGATTCATAGAGCCCAGAATTTCTGAACACACACACACCTCTTGAAGCTTTGATTATTTCGATCATACTTCTAGAGATACACCGGTTTAGTCTAGGATTTGCTCTTCATAGATTATAGATCTTTGAGTTAGTTTGTTCTACATTGTTGTATCTTGTAACTCTCTCATATAATAAGATCTCCATTAGAAAATCCAAGACTAACCATCTTGGTAGAGGACGTAGATCTTTCATTGATCGAACCTCTCCAAATAGCTTGTTCTTTAATCTCGCTATTTACTTCCTGCTTAATCATTTCTGAATTACTGCTTTGTTTGATCTTTCAGATTGCTATACTTTGCTGCTGTGCTTGTTATTGCTTATTGCCTTAGAACATTTTATCCAACTCTTTAAGCCAAAACTTAGCGCGTGCGTTTTTATCCTTGCGCAGCTTTTTACTGCGCAGGTGCTGCTTAAACTTCCGTTGTGCATTTCACACTCTCACTGCGCGCTATACTTAGCTTATTTGAGAACTGTGCGCATAAGCCATCGATTTGCAAAAGGGTTTGAAAAGAATTTTAAAACGCTATTCACCCCCCCTCTAGCATTTTTCATACCCTTGTTGCCCCTTTGGGACCAACATAGCATAAATAAGGTTTTAATCTATGAACACGAAGAACATGCGAAGAACATATTATGAACATATGAATGAACATGCAAAGCATATGAAGAAACTATGAATAAACATGTAAGAACATGAATATAAGAGATCTACATTAAAAATGATGCAAGAACATGAAGAAAGAGTTAGAAAACTTACCTATGTTGGCAATAAATAAACCTTGATCTCCTTGAGTGTTTGAATGCTTAATTAGGGAGCAAAATAATGTTTAAGAACTCTCAAAATCGGATTTAAGACTCTCAAACTCGGGATCCCCACAAACCAATGGAATGGAATGAGTTTATATAGTAAGGGAAGATCTGACGGCTGAGATCATCCGGGACAAGGTTGGCCGCCTGGCCATGATTGAAGACGGCGACAAGAGTGGCCGCGTGGCCAGGTTGGGGCGCGGCAATGTTGGCCGCGTGGTCAAAGATGCGGGCTGGCTTGATTCTTAAGCTAGGGTTTCTGCATGGTTTTAAGGAAACCATAAGTTACCTATTTTGATGGATTTTGTCATAAATGAGGTATTTCGGGAATCCGGGACAAGTCTTTGCGAGGTTTCTAATTCCTATAAAGTCCTTGCATATTTTGAAAAACCCTAATAAACTCATTTTCAGGTCGGGTACTAACAAAAACGCGTTTTTCACAAAGACCGACTCATTAAAAGTTACTGGTACTAGTTCAAGGTAGGGATGACCAAACCGGCCCGGAATCGGAAAACCGGGCCGGAAAAGCCCGGAACCGGAGCGAACCGACGAGTTAACCAGAACCGGTGTAACCAAAGGCGGGTTAAGGTTCACATAAATGACGAACCGGAACCGGACCGGCGTTTCCATTAAAAAAAGAAAAATCCCTTGTTTTTCAATAAATTTTAACATGTTTATTCATTATTGTATGATAAATAAAAAAATCTCTTGTTTTTCAATAAATTTTAACCTGTTTATTCATTATTGTATGATAAAAAAAAAGTAGTGTGGAACTGAACCGGAACCGGATTGTGATGACCGGAACCGGATCGGAACAGTACCGAAACCGGATTGTGATGACCGGAATCGGAACCGGTGTAACCAAAGGCCGGTTAAAGTTCACATAAATGGTGAACCGGAACCGGCGGTTCCGAACCTGAACCGGAACAGGCGTTGGTCATCCCCAGTTCAAGGGAGTGCATACGAACACATAGAACTCGCCCGGTCCGGTAGGGTAGTAATGTGTACCAAAACGAAAGAATGAGGGGAAACCGTAAACGTTTAAACTCCATTCCTCTACTTCTAAAACCCTAAAAATTTCCAGCTTCCCAGTCCTCTCTCATTCTTTAGCGCTGCGGGGTTTTTGGGATTGAGTTTGCCGTGAAAACCCAACAAGAAGAACCCAGAAACCCTTGCAAATGGCAACCACAGCTGAAAAGAAGAGCCAAAACAAAGCCAAAGGCGGCGGCGAGCACAAAAGAAAGCACGAGGAGGAAGAAATTGAGCTACAACAAGAGGATGCCGTTGTACAACCACCCACCAAGAAGGACAAGAAAAAGAAGAAAAAGAACAAAGAGAAATCAAGAGAGAATCAAGAGCAAGAAATTATTGAAGAAGAACATGAGACTCTCAATGGGTTAGATGGAGAAATCAAGAACAAGAAGAATAAGAAGAAGAAAGACAAGAAAGAGAAACAAGAAGAAGAGATTTTGAGTAATGGGTCAGCGGAAAAATTGAATGGTGGGGATGTTAGAGAAAACGCTAATGAGGGTGTGACTGTTTCTGGGAAGGATGTGCATGATTTGAAATATAAGGCATTAAAATCATTTTCCGAGGCAGGATTGCCGGAGAAAGTGATGGAATGCTGCAAGAATTTCGATAAGCCGTCCCCAATTCAATCCAATTCGTGGCCTTTTTTATTAGATGGTCGTGATTTTATCGGAATTGCGAAAACTGGGTCAGGTATAATTTATTTTTATCAGTGTTTGGATTTTCTATGTAAAGTTTGATTCTTGTTTATGGGCTTATTATATTGTTTCTTTAATGTGATCAGGTAAAACATTGGCATTTGGGATTCCAATGATGATGCACATTTTGAGCAAGAGGAAAGATAAATCATCTATGAAAAAGAATCCACTTTGCCTTGTACTTTCACCAACAAGGGAGCTAGCTCAACAAGTGTGTACTCTGTTCTTTGACGATAATTTGTGTGGAATGCTTGTCAATTATGTGCTCAACTTTTGCATTATTTTCTTTGAACTCATAATCCATGTTTTTCTAAATAGTTTTGGTGTCGGCCTCTTGCTAACTTTATATTTTTGGGATTGAAAGATTCAGCAGTTAATTACAGCTTAGTATTGATGTCTCTCCACAGAAATGGATCAGTAATTTTGACAATATGCTTGGCTTTGTTTTTGGGCTGTTACATTCCCCCCCCCCCCCCTCCTTTTGTAAGTAATATAATTGTATTCTTGAAAGACTTTCCTGGAGTCTAATATGCGAATGTCAAAATGACGGTCCGAGTGGCTCCTTTGCTTGACCAAGCTGTGTTTTATTCAAGATAAATCATCACTTTAGTAAGCATGACATCCGGGCTCATTTCAGCAAGCAGCTTCATCAAGCTTCAAAAGCAATACATAATACATATACTCCCTCCGTCCCACCTCACTTGACACCTATGAGGTGGGCACAATAATTAAGGAGAATGAATAATATAAGGAAAATGTGTGGTAGAAAATGAAGAGAGAGAATGAGTGGGGTAAATAGTAGTGTTGGTTGAATAAATTGAGTGGTGGAAAATGAAGAGAGAGAGAATGAGTGGTGGGGTAGAGTGAATATATAATTATAAAAAGTATGCTATTTTGAGAAGTGTCAAGTGAGCTGGGACAATCCAAAATAGAAATAAGTGTCAAGTGAGCTGGGACGGAGGGAGTATAGGTTATTTATGCAAAGTATGTAAGGCCAATTTCATTTAAGTAGAATTTTGAATGTATTAACCAATCATAAACTATGTGATGTGTTGTAGTTTTTTTTTATTTTTTTCCTTTTCCTTTTTAATACATTACTTATAATATACTATAACTGTAATGCTAATTATTCACATATTGGTTAAATGTACCTTCAAAAAGATTTGGCATATATTAACGCTGTGCTATTGGCAGATATATGATGTCTTGTCTGAGGCTGGAAAACCAAGCAGTGTACGGTCTGTTTGTGTGTATGGAGGAACCTCTAAAGGACCTCAAAAATCTTCTCTGAGATCTGGTGTTGTAAGATTTATTCTTCTTTTTTACTCGTGTTTTAGCTTTATTTACTCTGTACATGTAAAAATTACCAATTTGATATGTGCTTGATTGCGATCACTACCTCACATCTCTCTCAGGACATTGTCATTGGAACTCCTGGCCGTTTAAGGGACTTGATGGAGGAGGGTGTATGCAACCTAAATGAGGTTTCTTTTGTGGTGAGTATACCCTTACATTCTCCAGTTGCACGTTAATTAGTCAAACGATTTTATGGAAGTTGAGTGTAGACTTTAACACGATGGCACATATCCCTAATGTAGAGAAACTCTTAAATATGTACTCATTCCGTACCTAAATGAATGTCCGAATTTCATTTATGGGACAATGTAAATATGTTTACTTCTTATGCAGTTAAATCTACATGGCAAAGATACATAGATATTCTTGTTATCCACTGTCGAAACATTTAGTTTTGCAAGTATAAAATGATTTGTGAATAACTTTTGGTAAAAACATTTAAGGACATTTTCTTACAACGACATTCATTTTGAGACAAAACTTTCTTGAAAATTGACATTCATATCAGAGGGAGTACATTATATGTATGTTTGTTCATGATTGCACTTTTATTCTTCATCTCCAATGTATGTTAGATGGACTATGTTATGTAACAATGATTGGCAATTTTTTGGCAATGGTATCACCCATAATCATCAATCTCCATTAGTATTTGTATTCATCATGCTTGATATGTTAGCAACAATCAAAATATTGTAAGACATCAGGTTTACATACAAAAATCGTAAATATGACGTTACTTGTACATATTTCCTCATCGTATTATAAAACATCATGTTTACATACAAAAAGCGTAAATATGACGTTACTTGTACATATTTCCTCATCGTATTATAATTTTTGGAGTCTATTATTATGTTATATCTCCATGGTGGGAGGGGGGGGGGTGAATTGATCATGAAAGTGGTGATTGTTATTTAAGTATTTAAGTCATGTTCCCTAGATTCTTGAAAATAATCATTCTATCAGGGTTCCTTTCAGTCTTCTATATTGATTATATCAATGTTTAGGAACTTCTTCTTCTTTTGATACTCTATGTTTATAATTTTCTTGTAAGACCCATTAGATCAACTCCACCGGGAAGTCTGATAAAAACGAAATCATGCATCATTTTTGCCCTATCAGAAAAACTCAGTTTTGTAGTTGTAGCAGAACCAGACCCATTATTCCACAACACTTAAATTGGTAGGATTTGACTTTTTCTTATATTGCCTGTTTTGTCCTAAGTTAAACTTCTCTGTTCCTTTTTTTATTTTTTTGGGTGAATGGTATATCAATTATCACATCTTCCTTTCCCTTTTCCAAATTTCATTCCCACCTATTTCTTCTTTTAAGTTACTTTTTTTCCCACATCTTTTCACTGACAATTACATATGACGATTCATGTGAGCCAACCCCAAATCATTTTGGGACCAAGGCTTTGTTGTTGTTGTAATCAATTATCAATAGTTGACTCACGGGGACAGATTTTCCATCATGATGCATTTTCACTGCATATGAATCTTTTGTCTATCTGAAAGTGAAATATCAGCTATTTGTTTTAGGGAAGCTATTTTTTGTAGATGTCCATTGAGAAGGTAAGTTTGTCCTCTCACTGTAAATGCTATGTATCCTCAGTGATTACAAAAAGTTCTCTGTGGAATGGGATATGCTATATAGAGAATTCCACGTGATTAGTATGAAAAGATTTCTAAGTATGGACAAGTTAATTGAAGTACTCGATTACGTCAATTTGCTCTACTGATTGATGGCATAGGAGGTTTGGATGTTTGATACCTGTTTTTTCACGAGGAGATGCTCTTTTTGGCGGAAGTTCAATGAGTTGATGATCTGCTTGGGCTAGTGAGTTTTGATTTAGAGAAACTTCTGATGTGAAACTCAGTAGCTAGTTGAAGGTGGTGGTTGTTTAGACCAAGGATCAGGTTTTACTATTAGTTTATCGTCCACTACATTCTTTGCCACCATAAACTTTTAGGTGAGTTGAACTATCGAAAATCTTGGAATCGAGTCAACTCGCTTGCAGTTGTTTCTCCCTGTGTGTTCGTGCACAAGTTTATAATCTGTTTTGTTTCAAAGGGGATGTGTTATAGTATGATATAAATATCTTTGGAACCTTTCTCTTACAACTTCGACTTTTAGATGAGTTGGATAGTCAATGCTCACAATAGGGTAACAATGTGAATTTGATGATTTTTATTGAATTCAATCTTCTTTAATATTTTATGAGGTCATTTTTGTGTGTCTCTGACGGTCAATCTTTCTTAGGTTTTGCTTGCAAACCTACTCCCCTCGTTGGTGGTGAAATAAAATAGAAAAGCATACTTTGTACAATGCTTTTTTACGAGATACTCTGTATACCTGAAACTTCTATTTAATGGTCTGTGTCGAACCATTGATAATGTCTTACTCCCTCTGTCCCTAAATGAATGTCCAAATTTCATTTTAAGGGACATCTGAAAATCTCTGCGTTTCTTACAATTTAGTGGCAAAGATTTATATATAATCATGTAATTTTTGTTCCAAACGTTTAGTTTTGCAACTATAAAGAGACTAGTGAAAAAAATTGGTAAAAAAAAACAATTAGGAACAAAGTTATTGACTTATTTCCAAAAAAGACATTCATTTTGGGACAAAAATTTCTTAAAATTAGACATTCATTTAGGGACAGAGGGAGTAGGATTTTTTTTAAAAACTCCATATGGTTTATTAGTTTATAGGCGCGTTGGATGGAAGGGACAGTTCCATAGCCTGAAGTTTTAACACTAGAAGAGTTTGAGCTTTGCTCATTAATTTAGTTGAGCTCAAGTCATGTTTGAGCTCAACTTGTTTACATCCTTACACAACTTACTGCGCAAAATTGTTTGAGAACTTGGTAGGACTCTTATAAATTACACGCCACTTGTTCGTATTTTGTGAATAATCTAGCCAATTTGAAAACAAACAAGTTAAGCTTGACTGCTTGAGGTGATCTTGAGTGGACTCAGTTCACAAATAGCCCAGGCTGGAACATATTATGGATCCCATATTATCTATTTATGTGTTTTTTATTAAGTTATATTCAGCTGTTTTGCTTCTTGATTTTTGTTGCTTGCAATTGAAAGCCTTGCTTAAATTCAGGGTTCTGCTGAGTAGTTATTGGAAATGTTTTAGCCCTTCTTTAAACAATGCAAGTTGTTCTATGGCTTGAAGTAATGTTCCTTTGTTGTACTCCCTCTGTCCGGAAAATGAGTGTTCATTTTGTAATGAAGTTACTAAAAACACCCTTGCCAAGTATTATTTCCTAATATGCACTTCTAATGATATAATGACATATTGTCAAAACTAAGGGCATTTAGGTAATATGTGATACTAAAAGTGTTAGAAAGTCAACTACATTATTTTCTTGAACATTAAAAGTAGAAACTCGTTTTCGGACGGAGAGATTAATTAACATAATTGCTGCTTCTTGTAGTTTGATACGGAAATAGTGTTAACTTGGCGTGACATTCTCTTCTATCACGTGACTTCTAAATGACTTCCTTTTTTTAGGTACTTGATGAAGCAGATAGAATGCTTGATATGGGTTTTGAACAAGAAGTCCGCTCTATACTATCCACAACAAGTTCCAGTATGTCTCATAACTTCACTTATCTTATTCCCTCTCTCTCTCTCTCTCTCTCTCTCAATTTTAGTTTCTATTTTCATACTTAATTTTCACCCCTCTCCTTTTTACTTGTCTTTGTTTTTTAGTTTGTATATTTAGTAGATATGAGGAGTATTCTACACCAGAATACTTGTAGGATTAATTAACATTTTCGAATAGAAACCTTGGTCCTTGACGCACTTCTTACAACCTTTTCCTTAACGTTTAGAAAACAAATTTAATAGAGGGTAGAAAAAAGTCTTTTCTATTGTTTGCTTTCATACAGCTCAACAACTTTTACAATTTAATTTTCTGTCACTGAACAATCACATTGTTTTTTTTCTTTTCCGTGATGTGCGAGTCGTACTCCCTTGTTCCTCCCTCGCCCTTTTTTTCTGTTGGGGTGTGAAGTAAATTTATCGGCCAGAATAGTGATATAGTTCTTGGTCTATTTTAGAGCTGGTTCAGTGATTTATTATGTCTTATAGAGTTTGATCTGTTTATTGCTTTGAATTCTTTATTGTCGGAAAGTTTCTATGTTGATTCGTGATTGAAAGTACTGATTTTTGCAGCTCGTCAAATGGTCATGTTCAGTGCGACATGGCCTTTAGCTGTTAATCAACTATCTCAGGAGTTCATGGACCCTAACCCAGTTAAGGTTGGTCTATATCTCTGCCCGAAATAGTACTGTTTTCCGCCTTAATTTTCTTTTTATTTGAAATGAACTTTGTTTCAGGTGGTCGTAGGTTCTGAGGATTTAGCTGCCAACCATGATGTCATGCAGATAGTAGAGGTACTTTTAGGCATCTAAGTTAATGAAAGACTTTTGGAAATACTCACTCCGTCCTTTAAAGATGGCCCACTTTTTTAGTGGCTGTTTTCATTGAAATTTGGCTAAAGATGTAGGGAAAAACAAATTATCAAAATGAAAATCTAAAAAATGTTATTAGCTGTACTGTTAATGGTGTATCAATAACAAGTTTTAGAATGCCATTTGGATAAATACTTTCCTAAATCTTTAGCCAAAATCAATCAAATCAACCACTCAGAAAAAAGTGGGATTATCTTTATGGGATGGAGGGTGAATAATATATAATACCATGGTTGTTGATATGCTTACATCTTGTATTTATGTGGTCTTTTCTCTTGCAGGTCTTGGAGGATCGAGCACGTGATGAACGTTTGGTCACTTTGCTAGAGAAATACCACAAGTCCCGAAGGTACCATTTCTATTTGGCTGCATTTTTATCAACCCTTGATAGACACTCGTGATCCTCAAATACTAGGCTATGTACTAGTTTATGCTTTTGTTTGCTGCTTACAAGACTAAACACAAAGTCTTTCCAAATGTATTCACGGGATCAAACTGTTCCAAAGTGATTGCCACCCTTTGTAGGATAGGAATACTTACCATCAACTTAAAAATACTCCCTCCGTCCCTCTTTAATTTACAAAAATGAGTTTTGGCACAAGATTTAAGAAAATAATTGAAAATGTGATGTGTTGTGAGTGTAGATAGTTGAGTGGGAGAGAGAAAGTGAGGTAGAGAATAGTAAGTGGATAGTTGTTGTGAGTATGACAAGTGGGTCCCACTATTTAAAAAGTATTAAATAATTATCATTTTGGGACTTTGTAAATTAAAGTGGGACAACCAAAATGACATTTTTTGTAGACTAAAGAGGGACGGAGGGAGTATGATTTTCCAAACTTTTCCCACAAAATTGTAACTTGTTCTTCATTCATCTCTTTCTTTTGATTTCTCCCATTTCCCTGCTAATTAAAGGTTTAACTCACGACAGGAATAGAGTACTGGTTTTTGTTTTGTACAAGAAGGAAGCATCTCGCGTTGAAAATATGCTACAAAGAAGGTGAGTTTTTGAATTTACTTGCTCTCTTTTTTTTTTTTTTTTTTTTTTGGATTTTTTTGTCACTTTGAACACTTACAAATTACTTTCAGTTGTTGATTCACAACGTATGCACTATTAGTGCTTAACGTACTGCATCCTGTGCTTATATTATCCGTGTGGTTTGTAGGGGTTGGAAAGTTGTTTCTATCAGTGGCGACAAAGCTCAAAATGCACGTACTGAGGCACTAGCCTTGTTCAAGGAGGGTACCTGCCCTCTACTGGTATGTCATTCTTTTGTGAAATAAATCAGAAATGAATTAATGATTTGGTGTATCTGTTGCCATCAACTATATTTTGAAAGTTGTATAATTATTTGTTTTTGTACTGACCACTCTAGCTGGTGCATGAAATTGCATTCTATATGATTTTATTTCTATATATATTCATGCATTTCTCATTTGATGCAAGTAATTAAGCCTTTATCTTGACCAGTGAACTTGGCTGGTATTTGCTACTCCCTCCCTCCCAAAATTAATGTCCAAATTTGCTCTTGATCAAGAGCAATTTTGATTTTTTTTTGCAATGCAATTTTCTCGTATATAGTCATACATTTGTTCATGTGGTACTGGTTATACTCCTCCCTCTGTCCCAAAGAAGGAGGTGCAGCCTTTTGACTTTTGACCTTTTTAAATGACATTTAGCATACTCCCTCCGTCTCGCTCGAAATAGGATTTTGATCGTTTTTATTATACTTTGACCAAGTAATTTAAATAAAAAATAATTATCCTAATGTAAATCTGAAAATCATTATTGAGAGTGTTATTAATTGTGATACAATAACAATTTTTAAATTTTTATTAGGATCATTATTTTTCTTGAAAAGACTTGGTCAAAGTATAGTCAAGTTTACTAGAATCCTATTTCGAGCGGGACGGAGGGTGTTTTTATATAGATGTAGAGAATAAGACAATGACCTTCACAAACTTCCCTGAAAGCACTTGGATTCCATGTTTAGTATTTGACCGCAATGTTGATTTTGAAAAGTTTGATTGCGACACTTTATCTGGCTCAGATATAGGAATAAACTCAAGTTGAGGGTATCGCCCTATTATTGATTTCCTTTTGGCACGTAGACAATATTTGGAGCCTGGTTGCCTAGTCTTGTGATCGTTTATATTTCTGCAGATTGCAACTGATGTGGCTGCCCGAGGGTTGGATATTCCTGATGTTGAAGTTGTAATAAACTATAGCTTCCCGCTCACGACGGAGGATTATGTCCACAGAATAGGAAGGACAGGGCGTGCTGGTAAGAAGGGTGTTGCACATACATTCTTCATGAAAGAAAACAAGGTATCCATTCGCGTTAGTTTCTTGATTAAAAGTTGTACTTTTAGCTCGCATGTTCTGATTTACGATGTCAAATTACATCAGGGACTTTCTGGAGAGCTTATAAATGTTCTTAAGGAAGCAGGACAGAATGTACCCACAGCCCTTTTGAACTTTGGTACTCATGTTAAGAAAAAGGTGAGCACGTCTTTTCCTTGTTAGTATTAGCAAACTTGGGCAACGGTGTTTATGACTTAGAATTTATCTAGAAATTTTATGAGTTTACCCTTAAATTGCTCTTTGATTTGTGGTTATATGTAGAGTTTGTAAAACCAATGCGTAAATCATGTTGGACAAACTCCATTTTTATCCATTGTGCTTTCAAGTTTGTTTCACTTTGACCATTATATTTTTTTTTCTTTCCAAAGAACCATTGTAGTATGGAAAATATGCCTTCAAACCCAAAGCCGTGCCTAAACCCAATGCTAATCCATGTCTCGATCCTCAATCTTGGGGTCGGAATGATACGTTTTCCAAACTACAGTGGTAGTTTTGAAAGAAACAAAGTACAATGGTAAAAATAAAACACTCTTAAAAGTACATTTGATGAAAGCGGAGTTTGGCCAATCACATTTTATAAGACTTTTATAATTATCAGTTTTGTTCTCTTTCACTTGATCACCTTCAAAATATTTATTTCAAATGCAGGAGTCCAAGTTATACGGAGCTCATTTCAGAGAAATAACTGCAGATGCTCCAAAAGCTACAAAAATCAAATTTGACAATTCTGATGATGAAGATTGAATGGATCTCTCAAGGTAAACCGAAGCCTATTTACTGAAATTGGAATGCTGCAAAACATATATCCGATTAATGTAACCGTTGAAGATTCATTTTTGGGCCTTGATCTTCATGTTGGTGTACTACTTTGCATGTACATCACATGGCAAAATACCTTATAGCGTAAAGTGATCTAGTTATGAATTTTGTGACTGCTCGAAAATATTGTGAACAAATTAAATTATATCTTTTCTTCTTTTTTTTTTTTTTTTTTTTCTTTTTGCTGTATGGTGACCATTGGCCTAAACGTTATTGGGTACTACCTCCGTAACAAAATGATCTTCTTACTTTTTTCCCTGTTATTACGAATGAACTTTGAGCAACAATTTATCCTAATGAAAATCTAAAACTTGTTAGTTATTGATAGAATTGTTGATGGTATATCAATAAATAACAAGTTTTAGATTTTCATTAGTATTATCAATCAATTTAAAATTATTGCTCTGGGACACTCAAAATGGCAAAACGTCCTATTTCGAGTGGGACGGAGGGAGTATTTTGTATGATCTGAATGAACGGCAAAAAAAAAGTAGGAAGATCGTTTTGGAACGGAGGGAGTTTTATATTCTGTACGATCTGAACGGCAAAATAAAAATAAAAATAGTAGGAAGATCATTTTGGGACGGAGGGAGTATTATATTTTGTACGATCTGATCTTATGCATCAGATGTTTTTTCAGTAATATTCAGATACTGATTTATATTATGTATGTACTATTGAACTTCATTTTTGTTGGGTGGTGGTGGTGTGAAGGTTGCATATGTTTATTCTGCAACCTTGATTGTATTTGAAGTATAACTACTCCCTCTGTCTCATAACAACTTACCAATTTGTCTTTGGTGCGTTATTGGTAAGTTTCATTTTCTTAAAATGGTAAGTCTTAATTTATTTAAAATCCCCATTTTTATTTCTTTTTCATTTGTCCTGCCTCGCTTAGTCATACTCACATACTTAAATTGTGAGTCTCACTATCAAATCATCATGCTCACCGTACATTTCCCACTCACATTGTTTTGAAAATATATACTCTCCTTAATTCTCGTGACAAAAAAATAACGGTGCAAGTTAGTATGAGAGAATACATATTTTACCATTTTAAGAGTCCCATATAAGAACTGCAACTTGCATACTCACAACAACGACTATTCTCTTACTATTTTCTTAATCCCATTTTTTTATTTTTCTTATTTAACTTTTTTCACGTTTACAGTACTTGCTCCAGTCAGTATTCTTTAGTTTCCGTGCCCAATTCCATATGTAAACTTATGAGACAGAGGAGTAAGATTCAAAGCAGTCCTTTTATCAAGTAAGATGAGAGTGTTTGGCAACACAATTTTTGAGTCATGGAATTTGAAGAACAAGATGGACAGAGTAGGTGCGCAATCAACAAGTACTGGTTCCTCCGTCCCGAAATGATCTTTCTTATTTCATTTTTTATTGCCCCGAAAAAATCTTATCATTTCTAATTTAGGCTTAAATGTACATAAACATAATATGGCTAATAAAGCAAGTGTTTATATCCTTTTTGAATTGTCAAATATGAGGATCAATTTGGGACGTTGGGATTTTTTCGAAAGAAACATATAGCATACTATATTAAACACAATCACAACACATAGTAAGACGGGCTTTCAGAAATGGCGGAGGCTCATCCCATGTAAACGGGTTACCCGTCATAACAGTAGCCCTAGACACAACGTCAGTCGCTTCGTTGGCGACCCGTCTAACTAAAGATAGGGAGAGAAGTTGTTTGAAACCAAGATTTACAAGCCATGATAATACTCCCAAATTCACTCATATCCACTCCTATTGAGTTAACAGCTTGGTAGACCAGAGAACCAAGGTTCTAAAAAGCGCTAGGCGGTCGCTAGGCGCCGCAGCTGGGCCGAACGCCTAGGTGGGGCCTAGATGAGATCCATTGTTGGGGTATCAACCCAAGTCCCACATCGGCAATTGAAAGAAGAATTGTCTAATATATATATGTGTCCACCCACTTCATTAGTATGAGGCTTTTTGGGAGATGACCCAAAAACAAATCCATGCGGGCTGGGCTCAAAGTGGACAATATCATACTAATGTGGAGTGGTGGGGATGGTCGCGGTCCCAACAAGTGGTATCAGAGCCCAGATTGATGGATGGGCCCGACGCGCAGTGGACCGTGTGTGTTAGATGTGTGAGAATTCCTTTGGTGTGACCTCGCGAATGGAGCACTATGTGTGCCTTGTGTCGAAAGTCTTCTCGATATTGGTGATCGGGCGGCGTGTCCCGCATGTGGTGAATAGCGGCGGTGCAAGTAAACTTCGCTGGAGGTGGTCCTTGGTTTGAGGGGAGGTTTGTTGGGGTATCAATCCAAGTCTCACATCGGCAATTGAAAGAAGAATTGTCTAATATATATAGGTGTCCACCACTCACTTCATTAGTATGAGGCCTTTTGGGAGATGACCCAAAAACAAATCCGTGCGGGCTGGGCCCAAAGCGGACAATATCATACTAATGTGGAGTGGTGGGGATGGTCGCGGTCCCAACAAGTGGTATCAGAGCTCAGGTTGATGGGCCCGACGCGAAGTGGACCGCGTGCGAGATGTGTGGGATTCTCCTATGTGTGATCTCGCGAAAAAGACCCTTGTGTCGAAAGTCTTCCCGATAAAGGTGACCGGGCGGCGTGTCCCGCAGATGGTGTTAGCGGCGGTACAAGTTTCGTTGGAGGTACTTGGTTGAGGGGAGGTTTGTTGGGGTGTCAACCCCAGTCCCACATCGGCAATTGAATGAAGAATTGTCTAATATATAAATGTGTCCACCCACTTCATTAGTATGAGGCCTTTTGGGAGATGACCCAAAAACAAATCCGTGCGGGCTGGCCCAAAGCGGACAATATCATACTAGTGTGGAGTGGTGGGGGTGGTCGCGGTCCCAACAACTGGCATCAGAGCCCAGATTGATGGATGGGCCCGACGCGCAGTGGACCGCGTGTGTGAGATGTGTGAGAATTCCTTTGGTGTGACCTCGCGAATGGAGCACTATGTGTGCCTTGTGTCGAAAGTCTTCTCGATATTGTTGATCGGGCGGCGTGTCCCGCATGTGGTGAATAGCGGCGGTGCAAGTAAACTTCGCTGGAGGTGGTCCTTGGTTTGAGGGGAGGTTTGTTGGGGTATCAACCCAAGTCCTACATCGGCAATTGAAAGAAGAATTGTCTAATATATATAGGTGTCCACCTACTTCATTAGTATGAGGCCTTTTGGGAGATGACCCAAAAACAAATCCGTGCGGGCTGGGCCCAAAGAGGACAATATCATACTAATGTGGAGTGGTGGGGATGGTCGCGGTCCCAACAATCCAGGTGGGGCCGAGAATTCAGACATAGTTATAATATCTTAGGTGGGACCAAGGCGTTCAATGAATGCCTAGCGCGTAGGCGGGGCCTAAGCGACCTAGATGGGGAACTGTAACGACCCGAGCCCGCAAGCCCGACCCGCTACATAAGCACCACAAACTGGCCCACTGAACACACAAATAACTAGGTCCACTTGGCTTACCACAGTCCCACCCAAAAGTCCATGGATGTTATTGGTGCTTAATGGTAGTAGAGTGGAGGCTTATATATCACACTCAAAGCCCATATCTTTCCGATGTGGGATGGGGTATTACAGGAACTTTTAGAACACAACTATCAAGCTGGAAAATAACTTTGGTAAAACCCATCAAGCCAGCCCATCTCATGCTGTGTAACAAACTCAAAGCTTCACCTTCTTTTAACCTTAAGTCTCTCTCCATGAATACGTTCAGTCCTTGCCCTCACAAAAGCTCCATGTTCATTACGAGCAATGCACCCAATCCAACATGGTCTGTAAACCCGATTGTTTCTCTCGTGGTGGACAAAGCCTTAGAAAGCCAATTCACAATCATTATTGTAGGGACCGCGACCACCACCACCACCACTTTCCACATTAGTATGATATTGTCCGCTTTGGGTCCAACCCGCACGGATTTGTTTTTGGGCATCCTCCAAAAGGCCTCATACTAATGAAGTGGGTGGGTGTTATTATATAGCTTGAAATTGTTTGCTCAATTGCCGATGTGGGACTTTGGGTTGCACCCCAACAATCCTCCCCTCAACCAGAGCGAAAGCTCAAGACTCCATCCATTCGCAAATGTCGCACATAAGGGGAACCCCACCAATATAAAGCACACACACGGTTTATTGGAAAAAAAACAACCCCGAAGATTTGGGACCAAAAGCGATTAGCGGTGACCATTGAATAAGTTTCTTCAGCTTGAGTTGGGTTAAAAGCACGGAATGTATTTGTGCCATCACCATCCTCAAATAAAGTATTTTCTACGGTAGCACCATGAATAGCGCATAGCAAAGCAGCGCCCAATACACCGGCAACTCCCATCATATGAAAGGGGTTTAACGTCCAATTATGAAATCCTTGAAAAAAGAGGATAAATCGAAATATAGCGGCTACACCAAAACTAGGCGCAAAGAACCAACCAGACTGGTCTAGTGGATAAATCAGAAATATTCGCAAATGTCGCACACAAGGGGAACCCCACCAATATAAAGCGCACACACGGTCCACCTAGTTAGGAACATCCGAACCATGACTCTGATACCACTTGTAGTTGTAGGGACCGCGGCCACCACCACCACTTTCTCACATTAGTATGATATTGTCCGCTTTGGGCCCAACCCGCACAGATTTTTTGTTTTGAAAACTTCCCAAAAGGCCTCATACTAATGAAGTGGGTGTGTGCTATTATATAGCTTGCAATTGTTTGCTCAATTGCCGATGTGGGACTTTTGATTGCACCCCAACAATTAGCAAACTCGGAAGAGAGAAATAGATGCCATTCATTTTCCAGACCTGTACCACACAAACCGCAGGCCCCTGAAAGATCAACCCCTTTGCGAAGCAAATTTGTGCTGTGAGGCAGACACCGCCGAGCAACTTGCCACATAAAATATCACACTTTTTGTGGGACGTTCAAACTCCAAATGATTTTCCAAATCCCATTATTATCATGTAATGGCTGTAATGTAATGGAGCAGGCAAGGCGATAAAGCGCTTCGAACCGTATACCAACTGTTCGGGTAGATTTTCAAGTTGTTTACATCTTAAAGCCATTCTCAGGATACGAACATCTTGGGACTCAGGTATGTATTATTATTATTATTAATAACGTGTTTTGTTTCTCTCTCATCCACAGGATTTGATCACGCACCAAATAAAACGTGCCTATAAATCTGGAAGACAGGTTTCAACGGCAACTAGAGATAGACCAAATCCACGTCGTTAAGCTAAAGATGACATCCAGATTTATAGGGTAGTTAGTTGAGAATAGATAAAACTCTTGTTTTTATTTTTCTATTTATTCGAACTGTGGAGGAACACTTGAGGGACACGCTCACAAAATACTCTTGTACTCCTCTTCTGTTCAACATCATTTGTAACACCAAAAACACTAATACGACCGTTCGGGGTAATAGGTGCTCATAAACACCTCCCCAGGTTTTATGCCGGCGAAATAATTGTCTCAATGGCTTTCCTGGTCAGATTATTGTGCAATCTTAAATCTGCAATTCATAGTTTATATTCCATTTCATCCTCCATCACTGTGATTCGAACGCACATCCACTGTTCTTAATTACTCTATTGTTTTTTCTACCAAAACAATTTGGCGCCCACCGAGGGGCACTTGGTCTTTTAATCTATTGAGTTGCTACCGATTCAAGATGTCTACCCAACCTATGATCTCCGGCACCGGCAAGTCACCCACTACAACCAGCGGCATTAATCCGTCATCTGGGGGCATCAATCCCAAAACATCAACCGGTAGTTCAGGCGGATTGCCACCTCCTCCACCTTTGAGAACTGGCAAGAAGCAACTACCTCCCAGTCCAGATTCAGAGCTCAAGAATATGATTATCCAGACGAAAAATCAGTTAGATCAACAGAATAAGAGCACTACTTTGATAGCTGACGCCTTGGTGAAAAATGAATTAAGTACCAAACATGCACAAAGTGACTAATTGAGGTACCTTTTTGCATTTTTACCTAATGTTTATAAGTGCCAGTGTAATGGCTGGCACTTTTTAACAATAACACGGACTCTTATTAAAAGTGCCAGTGACAATGTTTACAAATGCCAGTACAAATGACTGACACATTGTAATATTAACACTGACTTTTATGATGCTTACCAGCAGTGGCGGATCTACGTTGGGGAGGGAGGGGTCAACTGACCCCCCTGATTTTTTCAGCTGATACCCACTTTGACCCCTTGATTTTTATGAGATTTTGACTCTGACCCCCCTGAAAAATTCTCTTAACCCCCGAGAAAAAGTATAATTGACCCACTCAATTTTTTCAATAAACCCTACATATATAAGTTAAATTTACACAACAAACCTTCATTTGTTAATTTAGTTTGCCGTTCACTAGGTAGATTGAGTTTTCCTACGATTGAGTGCAGCAGCCAAAGTCAGAGAGACGGCTGTGAGAGTCCGAGACGACGATCGTGAAGGGCGCCACCACCTCTTTGTTGCTCTAACCAGGTATTTCTCCTCTCCCTTTATCAGCTATTCGGCTCTTTAGTCTGATAGTCTCTAATCTCAAATCCTAAAATTTCTAAATCCTAAAATCCTCAAAATCTCATTGATTTCTTATCGAAATTGAAAGTATTGAAAATATCAATTCAATGTAGTACCAATTGTATTTGAAATATGTGTTCTAGCCTCATACCCATTCCATTCTAATTGTTGTACTTATTATTTAAATTTCCAAACTTTCTTGATATTGAAAGCCTAAATGTATTGCCCTAGTTTTGGATTTAAAGAGTGATTTATGTGATATAGGGTTGCACAAAATTTTAGTCAATCTTGATTGTAGAGATTGCAGTATTAGAATGATAAAAGGTGATAGAGATGGTGATGGTTTAGTTTTCATGAGTTTAGATTTATGATGAGGGCTGAAAATTGTGCATGGAGAATATAGGATGAGATTTTGACTCAAGTGTTTTCAATTGATTTGGAAGATAAAGGGTATAGGAGTATTTCTTAATTTGATTTTCTAACAAAATAATGATGATAGTCTTTGCGTGATTATTTACCATCATGATTTGAAGCTACTTCAGTCTATGTGATTATCAATGAAAAGTATCTTTCATTACTCGTTCAACACTACTCAGTGTTTTAGGTTAGTATTGTTACTGTGGTGTATTAGGTTGGTGTTGTTTTTATGGTACAAAGAAAGGGATTTCGAACCGCTTCACCCAAGAGTTAGCTCCACCGCGGTCCACCGAATGATTCTAATTGGAGCCACCTCATATTTTTTTATGTTCAACGAATGAGATTTGTCATAGCTCGGTGGGACCCACAAAAATTAAAGTGATTTTCATCCACACAAATGACGAGCTCGCTCATGTGGCTTCGGTCTGAACCATTGGGTGAACGAGTGGAGCGGTTCCAGGTCCCAAAGAAAGTGAGAACATCTAGCTATCTTCTTATTCCTATCATCAAAATTTCAACTCTTGAAACTGAAAAAGAAGGCTCTTTCATGTCGCATTGAATTTTGTTGTCTTTATAAAAGCGTAATTTTAATTTCTCGCTTTTTGTAAACTTTGACCCCCCTCCTGAACTCGAATCCTGGATTCGCCACTGCTTACCAGTTATTTACAAAAATGCTATCGTCAGCGTCTTTGCAAAAGTACGTTTTTTCGATCCTTAGGGTAAAACACGTTTTTCATAAGCCATACTCTATGAAACATAATGAATATATTTGTGTATTTAGTATATGAGATTAACATGTATTTTCAATTTTTGAACGTGAAACGTTGTTTAATTTGTTCACGTGTGACATCAAAATTGACTGGTGTGTGAGAAAATAAACTTTTGACCAGCAAATAACCTTATAGCAAGTAAACCGTCTAGAAATGTATTAATATGTGCTCGTCGTCACTGATGACATTAATCCCATTTTTGGTAGATAAGCAGTCTACTGATAATAATCAGCGCTTGCTCGAAAAAAAACAAAATACATCAGCGTATTTCAATTTCATTTGTAAACTTAATACTCCCTCCGTCCCAAAAAGATAGTCCACCTTTTTTTGGTTGTTACTACGAGGGAACTTTGAGCATTTGAGCAGTTATAAATGCTACTTATAATTATGTTAATGTGAATCTAAAAATATATATATTAATAGTATTTATAATGGTGTATCAAAAACAATTTCAAAATTTTTATTAGAATAATCAAAAGTAGCCTTAATTATTAGTCAAAGTTCATTCGTAAAACCCATGAAAATAGGGGGGCTATCATTCTGGGACAGAGGGAGGGAGTACTATTTTGTTTATAAGTGTCAAAGTTTACTTGTCAAAGTTTTAGCAAATACTACTTCATGTATGGCTAAATATATGTTCATTTTCAAAAAAAATATTATCCTTAAATTATAGATGTATTTTTTGAATTTTTTCCCCCTCAAATTGTTATTTTAGCAATTTTTTTCACTAGTCATTTTATACTTGCACAACTAAATATTTGAAAAGAAGATTACATAATATTTACCACTAATTTTGTATAAAAGATACACAAATTTTCAAATTGTCCCTTAAAATTAAATTTCGACATTTATTTAGAGAAAGGGTGAATATATTGTATTCTCTAAAAATATATACTCCCTCCGTTCCGAAGAAGTGAGATTTCTTTCCCTTTTTGTCCGTTTCAACCACAAAGTGAGACTGTCAAAAATGAAAATGTTTTAATATATTTGTATTCATCATACCTCACCATTTAACCCCACTAGTTCTCTCGCTTTATTTTATCACTCAATTTATTTAACCAACAATACTATTCACCCCATGCATTATCTCTCTTAATTTTTACCACATATATACATTATAACTTTTTCTTAATTATTGTGCCAACTCATCTAGTCCTACTTATGCTGGGACGGAGTGAGTATATATTTATGATTTATACCATGGTTAAATTGCAATAATACTATTTCTTTTTTGTTAAGCAAACAACATATATTTGCATTAAAAAAATTAAAAAAACACTCTACAACAGTCGGAAGCTTGTCCCAAATATAATCATCCAGTATTTCTTTTCTTTCTAAAACGCTGACACTTATCTTAAAATCAAAAAATAAAAATTAGAAACACTAGTAATTAAGCGAGAATCTAATAATTCTTTATTATTTTTTTCAGAAAAAAAAAGGGCAACTACCATTTAGTCCCTCATCCAAGTGAAAATTACCACCTAGGACAAGGAATTTTCAATATTACCACCTAGTCCAAGGGTTATTAAAAGGACACTCATGCCTTAATAAATAATGAAAAATTACATTAATGCCACTCCCTCAATCATTTCACTTTTTCTCTCCAACCACCATGACCACCTCCGGCGAATATTTTCCGGCGGCCACCTCCGACGAACATTTTCCGGCAACCACCTCCGGCGACCATTTTCCGGCGACCACCTCCGACAACCATTTTCCGGCGCCCACTTTCCGGCGACCACCTCCGACACCCATTTTCCGGCGACCACCTCCGGCGACCATTTTCCTTCCGGCGACCACCTCCGTCGACCATTTTCCGGCGACCATTTTTTCAAGAACAAATTCACAGTTGTTCAAGAACAAGTTCACAGTTGTTCCAGAACAAGTTCATAATTGTTCCATAACAAGTTTACAGT
Source organism: Campanula takesimana (assembly GCA_026119855.1). Lineage (NCBI taxonomy): Eukaryota > Viridiplantae > Streptophyta > Magnoliopsida > Asterales > Campanulaceae > Campanula > Campanula takesimana. The sequence goes on along the minus strand of JAOWBW010000511.1, from coordinate 713,249 downwards.
TATTCCAAGAACAAGTTCATAATTGTAAGTTCGCAATTGTAAGTTCGCAATTGTAAGATCGTAATTGTAAATTCGCAATTGTTCCAATAACAAGTTCGCAATTGTAAGTTCGCAATTGTAAGTTCACAATTGTAAGATCGCAATTGTTCCAATAACAAGTTCACAATTGTAAGTTCGCAACTGTAAGATCGCATTTGTTCCAAGAACAAGTTCCCACTTATTCCAAGAACAGGTTCCCAGATGTTCTAACAACAAGTTCACAGTTGTTCCCAGAACAACTTCATCTATTTTTTCAAAAAAAAAAAATTGCAGAATAGTGAATATTCCCAATACTATTACATGTTAATATCTTGTGAGTTGTGTAAAAGTAATCAATCAGCTATTTGAACTAATTAATGTAGAATATCATCAAATGACAATCATTATTCCCAATACTATTATAGTTAAAAAAAAAAAAACAAGATCCATACCCAAATTTCCCTTCCATTCCCTTACAACAGACACATCCAACCTCTGCCATGCTCAACCATCACCATTCACCACCACTTCCCATCCCCAACATGACCATAAGAATCAAATTTAATTTTATAGCATATCAAACTTGTCCAAAAGTCATCTAATCAAAAGAATAGTCAAATATGAAATTCAAAGTTTCTAACTCAGAAATAATTTACACTTCCTCCATAAACAGTTAAATCTGGTGAAAAATAAATAGAGGTAATTTTTCTGATATCAATGTCTTTTCATATCTGAAATGAAGGAGTTGAACTAGATAACATTTCTACAGTGACGGCAACGACAACGGCGGTGTTAAACGGAGGGCTACTCACCGGAGTTTGTGTAGATTTGTCGCAGGAGTTGAAGATCTGATCGCCGTACTTGTAGATCTACTCGTCGGACTTGTAGATCTACTTGTCGGCGATGTAAATCTAGTCACCGACGTTGTAAATCTAGGCTAGAGAAGAAAATAGATAGGTCACCGTCGACGTCCATGGCCTCCGTCGAAACAGAGAGAGAGAGGGGGGAGAGAGAGAAGCGAGGGAGGGACATGGGGATTCGCCGTTGAGTTGCCGGAGGTTGTTGGAGGGAGGCTGCCGGAGGTGGTTGGATGGGGTCGTCGGCGATGGGGAGGGGAAAGGTCGCCGAAGGTGGAGAGGAAGGGTCGTCGGCGATGGGGAAGGGAAAGGTTGCCAGAGGTGGGCAGATGGGGTCGCCGGAGGTGGGGGTTGGAGAAGAGAGAGATCGCAGTGAGAAAGTAGAGAGAGAAGGTTTGCATCTGAATGTGAGGAGAGGGGGAGGGGTTGCTGTTTTAATTGAAAATAAGGGGTAGTTTCGGGATTCTATAATTTTAATGGACTAGCTGGTAAATAAAGATATTAGCTTGGACTAGATGGTAAATGAAAATATGGCCTTGGATTAGGTGGTAACTTCAGTTAGGATGAGGGATTAGGTGGTAATTTTCCAAAAAAAAAATAAAAAATAAAAAATTGAGAATCTCGTCTTATGATACTGGAGCAAGAATCTCGGATTGCATAATTTGCTTGTCCTTGCAAGAAACACATAAAATAAAAATAGAATATTTGGCAAAAAATAAAATAAAAATAGAATAAGCATAAATCTTCAACTTGTATCTTTTGCTTGCCGAACAAGAAAAGAATAATTAGTGACCAGCATATTACTACCAAAATTACAGATAATGCAATGTAATTATTAAAAAGAGATATAAACAAGAAACTTTTTGCATCAGTTATCAAATAATAACTCAAAACATAAAATTTTAAATTTTTATTTTTATAATTAAATCAAACAAAAAATATTATTAAAAATTTATTCATATTAATAATGTAAATAATATTATAAAGCCGAATAGTTTTGTAGTCACAAGTAAAAAAATTGGAAAAAAAGATATGAGCCAACAAATAATTGATGTTATTAGTTAGACTCGTTATCTAATCAACTACTGAGAACTTTGAACTTACAAATAAAAACTGAGAGCTAACGAATAACTGAGTATTTCTCAAAATTAGATGTTGAGTATACGCATATGATTCGTCTTAACTATGTGAACACAACGGTGTTTTCAACCAAAATTAAGGAGAGAGAGAGAGCGTGTCTATTTAGTAAGCACGGGGGATTATGTAGTAAAGACCCCCAAAAATAAAGTTGAGTAATTATTAAGGGAGTAGTTAAACTTCTTTTAATTTTTTTTTTCCAAAATTAATTTTAAAGTTGCTTTGTTGATCCCCTTCGTCCTGTAACATTGTGCACAAACTTTTCTTTTAGATATCCTATTAATAAGTCACACTTTCTTAAAATAGAAATATTATAATTCAATGTGATCTATTATCATGTTCACAACAACTATCCACTACTACTCTCTAGTCTACTTTCTTTCATATCTCACTTTTCAGACTCATAATAATTATTCACAACTACCTTTTCTTTAATCATAGTACGTAAGTTATAGTACGAGTTTTGTGAGTACGGAGAAAAAATGCAATCTAGCAATAGTACGTAGGTTAATTTGTTAATAAATTCGAATTCAAAATTGTGCACATTCTTAGACCATCTACAATGGGTGTGAATTTGGGGTGTTGAATGTAAGATTCAACAAAAAAGAAGGTTGAATTGCTGCAATGGAGTGTTGAATTCGGGGGTTGAATTGCAATTGTGTTGAATAAATTCAACACCTGTGAATTCAGAAGGGTGTCAGCAAGCTCGCCACGCGGCGGCCAAACATTGGACCGAATTGGCGCGTGAACAACACGCGGCGACAAAGGCGCGTGTGACCGGTGTCTTCTCCTTTTTTTTTTTTGTTTTCCTTGGACCGGACACGTGTCGGAAATACATTGGACCGAATTACTTATTTCCCCCAGCTTTTACAGCTCAATTATTTCAAAGTTTCTTTTTTTTTTTTCACCAAAATTCCAGATTTTTTTCTCTCTATAAATTGACATGAGTTTCATTGTATTTCGACACAAAAAAAAAACCATCTTTTTCTTGAAATGGATCCCAATAATAACCCTTTCAATACTCAAAATTCAAGTAATCTTCCTTTTCCCTACAACAATCCTAACAATTTTCAGCACGAAAATCAATCTTTCAACCAACCACGTCCTCAACATTTACCAAATTCTGGTTTTCCACCAAATTTCATGCCTTCAGCTATCCCAAATTGGAATCCATATTATGGAATGCCAATGCAACCACCCTCTTATAATCAATATCCTTATATGCCAATGATGAGAAATGAAAATGTTTCTGGAAATGAATCATCACAATTTCCAGAATTTTCAACTCAAATTGGTCTGGGTAGTATGAGCGGTGCTAACGAAGCTACTCAAATTGTAGAGGGTATAGCCAAAGATTCGTCGGCGACCTTTCAAACCATGACATCTACTTCACCCAAAGATTCGATGGTGCCGGCAAAGAAAGCATATCTCCGTTAGCAAAATGTACCACAGCCATGCGAATGTTAGCATATGGTATGTCGGCCGATGCTATTGATGAATACATCAAAATCGGAGGTACTACGGCATTGGAGACGTTACGTAGATTTTGCAATGGAATCATTCAATTGTACGAGGCAGAGTACTTGAGAGCCCCAAACGAAGACGACTTGCAAATAATACTTCATGTTAGTGAGATGCGGGGGTTTCCAGGTATGATCGGGAGTATTGATTGCATGCACTGGGAATGGAAAAATTGTCCTACGGCTTGGGAAGGTCAATTTACTAGGGGTGATAAGGGGACCACTACGGTTATTCTTGAAGCCGTCTCCTCTCATGATTTATGGATCTGGCATGCCTTTTTCGGATGTCCGGGCACACTGAATGATATAAATGTTCTGGATCGATCGCCAGTGTTCGATGATGTTGAACAAGGAAAGACTCCACGAGTCAACTTCTTTGTGAATCAACATCCGTATAATATGGCGTACTATCTTGCTGACGGTATCTACCCTTCGTACCCAACTTTCGTCAAATCAGTTAGACTTCCTCAAAGTGAAGAAGATAAGCTATTTGCAAAATTCCAGGAGGGATGTCGGAAGGATATAGAACGGGCATTTGGAGTGCTCCAAGCTCGATTTAAAATCATTCGAGAGCCAGCTCGAATGTGGGAGATAAACGACTTGGCTATTATCATGAGGTCATGTATCATATTACATAATATGATTGTTGAGGATGAACGAGATACGTATTCTCAGAATTGGACCGACTATCAATCCGAGGCAAGTGGGTCTAGTACACAACAACCATTCTCGAGTGAGGTACTACCTGCATTTGCAAATCATGTGCGTGCTAGATCAGAAATGCGCGATCCAAGAAGTCATCACGAATTGCAGGCGGATCTAATCAAGCACATATGGGCAAAGTTCGGAAATGCGTGATAGAAAATATTATTTTTAGTGTATTGTGATTCGAGTTTATTGTATCGTTTAATTATTTGTATTTCATTAAATGCGTCGCGAATTAAGCTTAATGTAATTTTTTTTTATTTTAATAATAATTATCGTCATTTCTCAGAATTTTTATTATTATTTTTTTTTATTATTTTTCGTTTTTCGTTTTTTTTTTATTTAAATGCGTGATCAAAATTTTTTTTATTAAGTTTTTCGTTTTTTTTTTTTTTTATTATTATTATTATCATAAAAATAAAAATATATAAAATAAAATTAAAGTGGTGGGGTATAGGATGATGAGTGGGAAAAGTGTTGAATGAGGGATTAAACAAACCATTGTAGGGTGTTTTGTTGAATGAGTGTTGAATTGATGAGTTGGAAGAGAGAGAAGCTGATGTGGAGTAATAAAGTGAGTGTTGAATGGAAATTTATTGTGAAACCATTGTACATGGTCTTATAAGAATTGTTATAAGATGGGAGAGTATAATGGAGGTCACATCCCCAAAGCCGCCGTTGCCAGGAATGATTTGGAAGCTAGAGTACAATACACGTATTTGACAACTAGACAAACAAAATGACGTGTAAGTGATTTCCAAATTGAGCACCTAGCTTTAACTACAAGGATCCTTCTCATTATTCTTTAATTTTATTCACAGTAAATGATTTCTATATTGGATAAACATTGACATTCAAGCTTTATAATGTCCATAAGGAATGGCTCAGTGGTAGAGCCAAACTTCACAATGTGTGAGGTGTCGGGTTCGATCTCTTTTCGATGCCTCATAAGACTTCATTATTATAAGGGGGTAAGTGGGGAACTACTATCGATCCTCTTTAAAGAAAGAAAAAAAAAAGCTTTATAATGCAGGAGTGCAATATTGAATTTGGAACTGCTATTTGTTGTTTCAAATTTGTTAGTCCCTTGTATTTCCTTTCGTACCAAAAAAATAAAAAATAAAAATTGTTATTCAGTTGCATTCAGTTAAGAGTGCCGATGGAATTACAGTATTCTGCTACTAAATTAAGGGCTGATGATTTTTGAACTCATAAGTATTTATTATTTACGGGGTAATGACAATTTAGGATCCAAAGTTTAGGGGGTGTGCCAATAGGGGTCTGATGTATCAATTTTGTCAATTTAGGGTCCAAAGTTGACAACGTTAGTCAATTAAGGGTTTTTGGACTAAATTGTAAAGAAAATCCAGTTAAGTAACAGAAGCACTTAACTGAAGTTTGTTTTGGATGTTCGTCTGGGCTTTGTGTCATTTCACACATCCCTTATACAGTAGAACCTAAATTGTCATTTACTCTTATTATTATTTTTTTGAATAATTTTTATTAATTTTAAAAATACTAATAAATCAGAAAAAACAAATAAAAATTAAAGTGTTTTTTTTTTTGGAAACACAAAAAATGAAGTTATAAACAAGGAAAATTATTAATAAATTTAAAAATAATTTTATGAAAAAATGAAATTATTAGAATACTAATATTAATAATGAACAATACTAACCACCATCACAAAAAAAAAAAAAAAAAAAAATTGTCCGATCCCCACTTTCTTATTTTTTTTTAAAATTAAATGTTTTTTTAATATAATTTTTTACACTTTTTCTTTTTTAAAATTATACTTTTTATTTTGTAGTGATTCTAAATGAAAAAAAATTATTTTATTTCTTGAAAAAGTATATTAATAATGTTTTAATTATTAGTTAATTTAATATATGAAAATAAAATTTAATATTTCAAAAAAAAATATTATTAATTTTCTTTGTCTGAAATGACGATATAATCATCCAAATATTCAAAACAAACTCCAGTTAAGTCCACGTGCAAAACACGTTTGACTTAACTGGATTCTGTTAACAGAATCGTTAAAAAACCCTAACCTGCACAACTTTTGCAACTTTGGACCCTAAATTGACTTAACTGGACTCTGTTAACAGAATCGTTAAAAAACCCTAACTGTTAGTACCCGACCTGAAAATGAGTTTATTAGGACTTTCCCAAAAATACAAGGACTTTATAGGAATTAGAAACCTTGCAAAGACTTGTCCCGGATTCCCAAAATATCTCATTTATGACAAAATCTATCAAAACAGGTAACAAATGGTTTCCTTAAAACCATGCAGAAACCCTAGCTTAAAAATCAAGTCAGCCTGCAACCTTGGCCACGCGGCCAACCTTGCTGCGCGTTGATCTTGGCCACGCGGCCACTCTTGTCGCGGGCTTCAGTAATGGCCAGGCGGCCAACCTTGTGCTGGATGATCCTGACCATCAGATCTTCCCATCAGCCTACTATATAAATCAATCCCATGCTATTGGTTTAAGGGGGGATTTTGGGAGTTCTAAGATCCGAATTTGAGAGTTCTTAAACACAATTTTGCTCTCTAATTAGCATTCAAACCTCCAAGAAGATCAATGTTTATTTCTTGCCAACATATGTAAGTTTTCTAACTTATTTCTTCACGTTCTTGCATTATTTCTAATGTAGATCTTCAATATTCATGTTCTTGCATGTTTATTCATATTTTCTTCATATGCTTCGCATGTTCATTCATATGTTCATATATGTTCTTCATATGTTCATCGTGTTCATAGATTAAAACCTTATTCATGCTATATTTAGGGTTGCGATCTTCATAATTACATGTTATTTCATAGCCGATGATGATCGAGAGTTCATCAACCCGAGGATGATCTAGGAACTACTTCTAAACCCTAATCTTTAGGTAATTCCCCCCTCATTATGCATGATCCCGATTCTCCTGCCTATTCTAAATTCTTCTCGAACTACGCTGACCTGAGCTTCTCACATTGAGAGGAACGTAGGCAATCTTCGGATCCGGTCTAAATCACTAACACACTACTAACACATTCATCATGATAGAAAGACCGATCAATTCGGGCAATAGGAGTGATAACCTTCAATATTCTTCTCTTGTTGCAATTTGACCCCCGAACCCACTAAAAATGTTTTTTTCAATGTTTTGGCTATAATTAAAACGGCGTGGCGACTCTCATAATTTTAATGTTGCTATGAATATTCTCAAATTCAAACACACGTATTCACAGTGGCGACTCTGCTGGGGACTGCTTTGAAACTTTTTCAAACTTAGTGGGTCTAACTTTCGTCACATCATGATGCTTGCCATGTTTACACATGCACATACCTGCCATGTTTAAACATGCACGCACCTGCCATGTTTACACATGCACACACCTGCCATATTTATACATGCACACTTGCCATGTTTTCACGTGCCCCCTACAGTTAAGCCATGTTTACACATGCACCCGCGCACTCCACCATCTTAATACTTGTACCTTGTACCATGTACCCTTGTTATCTTCGCTTTAGTATTATGGTCAAACAAAACTCTGCTATGCTCCCTTGTACATTATTCTCTCTCTCTCTCTCTCTCTCTCTCTCTCTCATGCATTGCATTGCAACATCCTAACATTAAAAACTTCTCTCTTTTCTCCCTAAAAAAGAATTAGTTTTTTTTACCACACACTACCACTAGTCCGTGTCAGCACTGCACAGGTCCCCATTACCCGGAGTATTCGATGTGCAGGAATTTGTGCGCTACTGCCGCCCTCTTTTCGAGTCACTCGTCTACTCCACTCACCGTGTACGTTCCGCGAGCGGTGGGAACCTTTAACCTAACCCGTGTCAACCCACACATAGAGATTAGGACACTCCTCGGACCACCCATTTAGGATGTAAAAAAATGCAAAAACTTTTTGCAAAATAAAATGTGCATTGCATCTAGGCGACCTCTAAGGTCCATCGCTCATCCGTTGGGCCATCATTGAGATCCATTTGGGTCTACCCTTCACCTTCGACCGCCTAGGTCAACCTTCTCAACCTTTGACCCCCTAGGTCAACCTTATCAACCTTTGACCGCCTAGGTCAACCTTCTCAACCTTTGACCGCCTAGGTCAACCTTCTCAACCTTTGACCCCCTAGGTCAACCTTATCAACCTTTGACCGCCTAGGTCAACCTTAGGTCAACCTTTGACCTCCTAGGTCAACCTTTGACCGCCTAGGTCAACCTTCTCAACCCTTGACCTCCTAGGTCAACCTTATCACCTTTGACCTCTTAGGTTAACCCTTGATCGCCTAGGTCAACCTTATCTACCTTTGACCTCTTAGGTCAACCCTTGACCGCCTAGGTCAACTTTATCCGCCTTTGACCTCCTAGGTCAACCTTCGACCGCCTAGGTCAACCTTCTCAACCTTTGACCGCCTAGGTCAACCTTCTCAACCTTTGACCGCCTAGGTCAACCTTCTCAACCCTTGACCTCCTAGGTCAACCTTATCACCTTTGACCTCTTAGGTTAACCCTTGATCGCCTAGGTCAACCTTATCTACCTTTGACCTCTTAGGTCAACCCTTGACCGCCTAGGTCAACTTTATCCGCCTTGACCTCCTAGGTCAACCTTCGACCGCCTAGGTCAACCTTCTCAACCTTTGACCCCCTAGGTCAACCTTTTCAACCTTTGACCGCCTAGGTCAACCTTCTCAACCTTTGACCCCCTAGGTCAACCTTATCAACCTTTGACCGCCTAGGTCAACCTTAGGTCAACCTTTGACCTCCTAGGTCAACCTTTGACCGCCTAGGTCAACCTTCTCAACCTTTGACCGCCTAGGTCAACCTTCTCAAGCTTTGACCCCATAGGTCAACCTTATCAACCTTTGACAGCCTAGGTCAACCTTAGGTCAACCTTTGACCGCCTAGGTCAACCTTCTCAACCCTTGACCTCCTAGGTCAACCTTATCACCTTTGACCTCTTAGGTTAACCCTTGATCGCCTAGGTCAACCTTATCTACCTTTGACCTCTTAGGTCAACCCTTGACCGCCTAGGTCAACTTTATCCGCCTTTGACCTCTTAGGTCTACCCTTGACCTCCTAGGTCAACCCTATCACCTTCGACCTCTTAGGTCACCCCTCGACCTCTTAGGTCAACCTTTGACCCCATAGGCCAACCTCATCCACCTTTGACCTCTTAGGTTAACCCTTGACCGCCTAGGTCAACCTCATCCACCTTTGACCTCTTAGGTCAACCCTTGACTGCCTAGGTCAACCTCATCCGCCTTTGACCTCTTAGGTCAACCCTTGACTGCCTAGGTCAACCTCATCCGCCTTCAACCTCTTAGGTTAACCCTTGACCGCCTAGGTCAACTTTATCCGCCTCCGACCTCTTAGGCCAACCCTTGACCTCCTAGGTCAACTTTATCACCCCTCGATCTCTTAGGTCAACCTTTGACCACTTAGGTCAACCTTATCCGCCTATGACCTCTAAGGTCAACCTTTGACTCCCTAAGTCAACCCAATCACCTTCAACCTCTTAGGTCAAACTTGGACTCCTAGGTCAACCTTATCCGTTTTCGACCTCTTAGGTCAATCTTTGGTCCCATAGGTGAACCCAATTACCTTTGACCTTAACCCGCTTAGGTCAAACCGTCATCCTGACCAACCTAGGTCAACCCGTCTCGACCCGTTTAGGTCCACACACCATCCTCGACCCATCTAGGTCAACTCGTCCGTCTTAGGTTAAAACTACCCCTTTACCTTTGACCCATCTAGGTCAATCCTTGGCCCTCTTAAGTTGACTTGCCCGTCTTGAATCTATCTACCAACCTCCCTAGGTCAACCAACCCGAATAGGTCAGCCTACCCATGTTTAACCCGTATAGGTCAACCATTTAGGTCAACCAACTCACATTCGACCCGCTTAGGTCAAACCATGTCTATCCCGCTTAGATCATCCCATAGGCAACCCGCTACAACCCGCTATCTTGATTCATTCACCATATAGGTCAATCCAACCCTTCTCATTTTGGTCGACGTATCCTTTACCCATCTACGTCAACCCACCATTATCGTCGCATTCTAGTTTGAACCACTTCTTGTCTCAAACCTTAGGTCAAATTTAGGTCAAACCATAAGTCAAACCATACCCAACTCAATCAAAACCAACTCCTATAGGTCTTCGTCACCCATGCTTGACCAAGGACCGAGTCATCTCCTGCTTTTGACCTCAAGATCGCTCTTTATCTTAAAAAGACTCTATCAAATTGACCCCTATGGTCACCTCTCACCTCTTTTTAAAAGTCTAACTTGATTCGAACTACGGCGACCTGAGCCTCTTATTGTGTGGGACCTCTCCCTCATGATAAGGGGAACGTAGGCAACTTCGGCCCGGTCAAACTTTCAATTTTTTACCAAAATGCATTTAAAAAATGTGGAGACCGACTCTTTTCCAAAAAATGATTTTTATAACGATGCCTTATCATTAAATACGAATCTAATTCTTTCATGACATAGAGTTCTGCATCATGTCGGCTGCAAGGAACATCGAAGTTGCAACTGAATCTGCTACCCAAGATCCCGAGACAATCCTCTACACCGGTACTGCTCTCAGTAAGCAAGCATCCCACTTCGAAGCCATCCTCGATGAACAAGCAATCCACTTTAAGGCCATTCTCAACGAGCAAGCAACACACTTTCAGAAGGAGATGCATAAGACCCTAAGAGATATCGAAAGGCGCCATTTGTCTGACATTCGTGGCGTTTATGATTACCTCAGTCGAGTTCTCCCTCTTGCTCAATGTCAACACCCGTACGCTCCTCAAATGTATGGGCCGCCACAGACTGTCCCCGTCGGGATGCCTCCTATAAATACTCATCAACAAGGGGTGCCGGTACCTAAATCACCCTCAAAGACAGTTCGTGAAAGGAAGGACGAGCGCGAATTCGACGACTTAGGTATGCCGTTAGCCAAACTCTTCAAAAGTATAGTTCAAGCCGGCAAGTTATATCCTTTGATCAACTATGAACCAAGTAGGGTGAAGCAAGGCTTGGATCCCTCCAAACACTGCCAATACCACCAGTACATTGGGCATGACACCGAAGATTGCGTCCAATTGAGGAGAAAGATTCAAAGCCTCATTGACAGCGGAGCCATCACCCGCCAACGGAATACATGGGCATGGGCAAAAGAGGAAATTGGGGCTACCTCCTTTAAATAAAAGAAAAGAAAAGGATCATTCAGTCTTCGTAGGTTCTAGAGTGTCCTTAGTCAAAAGTCCACCTTGGACGATTTTTGTTTCTTTAGTAAAAGTCCACCCCGGACTAGTCAGTTTAAATCTTTTAGTTCCAATAAAAGAGTCTTTATTTCTTTTCTCTCTAGACTTGAGACATAATCTTGCATAAATCAATTCCATGAAAATTGTCTTATTCACCATTTTAACTTGATTGCTATATCTTTATATGATGAATTAATCTTAATCTTAATCATTAATGACGACTCATTAAAAGGTAAATGGACCCACAAACCATTCGCACAACTAAGTAAACAATTAGTCTCAAGATAACAAATGCTTTGGCCAATTAGGATGAACGAATCACTTTCTCTTCTCTCTACATTCTACCCCATACACTCTCTCTATACACTCACCCCTTGTACACACTTCATGTACACTCTCTATGTACACCTTCTCCCATACACTATCCTCATACGCCTCTCATCCCACCATTAGACCCCTTTTTATAAGGTCGTGACAAAGAAATGGACGACGGTTGCTCATCATCAAATAGACATCCATGCTGCCACAATTTAAAGGGTTGGTTTGTTCCCTTCATGAGTAATACATGCCGTTACACTGGGGCTGTCCGTATTCCATCGCAAATGTAAGACAAGTGCACGAAGTCATTCATGCCATTAATTGGTGCACAATCCAATGGAGCTCTACCGGTGAAAATCAAGGGGCTAGGATGCCCGCCGCCAGCAAAAGGCCGCTTGAACTATAAGGAAGCTACCTCGCAATCGAGAGAGGCGAAAGCAAACTAGGGGCTTGTCTTGCCCAATGTTTCATGTACAAATATATAAAAAAAAAATATGGCTCGCTAGGTTGAAACCCAAAAGGGCGACCTAGGCAAAAGATAGAGCATTGCACAAAAAGAAGCCCGCTAGGTTGACAACCCGAAAGGGCGGCCTAGGAAAAAAAAAGGGTGTGCACAAAGAGATAAAATAAAAAAATAAAGAAAAATAGAAGGGGATATCACCATGGAAAAGTAAAAGTCCCATTTTCTTTTCACCTCTAATGTTCTATTTTTCTTTCTTTCCCTACAAAGAAGATTAACGCGGTAGCAGCAGCCATGACAACTACAATGGAGCAATCCACCGCAATGAGCTGCAATGAAGCAATCCAAAGCAACAAGCTACAACGGAGTAACCTATCACGACAAATGAACCTCATACTCAAACCCAACTCCATCATCGGCCAGGATATCCCCGAACTACGCGGACCTGAGCTCCTCACCTTGAGGAGAACGTAGGCAACCTCCCGGTTCGGTCCAAAATATACACAACCCACCTCGAGCCAATTTTCTTTCTCTTCTCTCTTCCCCATATTTCTACTCCTGACTTCTTCACTCACAATTGATCAAAACATTTATTAATTTGAGGCTACTTGTTTACCAATTAACCATAACTCATTAACTAATCAACGAGGTCCATTCTCGAGCAATCAAATGAGAATCTTGAATAAAACAATTTTTAAATGTCTCGACAAGTCTTCTGTTCTACAATCTAGGAAAGAGCTAAACACTTACTTTCTGTCAAGCAGGGGCTTCCTTCCTTTTATATACACTCAATTGTCCAAAGAGTCAAAATGCGAGTACTATCTCTCTCTCCCTCTCACTATCACCAAAATGCCCCTGCATGTTTAAACAATTATTTTTCCTTTTTTGAGTCGACTGAATGATTTTCAAAAAAAAAAAAAAAAAAAAAATGACGCAAAAGAGATGCCCGCTAGATAGAAAACCCGAAAGGGCGGTCTAGGCAGAAAAAGGGTGCGTCTTAAAGGAGGTAAGTTACCCCGCTCTACACCCTTATCGAACTGGGGCTTCCCCAACAGAATGGGTCGACTATGTGTTTTCTCGGAGAATACCGAGGTCCCAACAAGAAATACTTAGAAGAATGGCATCCCTCATCATCAAGCTTGACGTAGAGTTTCTCAAAGGAGGGAGGGTACCCGCTCACCAAATTAGATAATCCCCAACGGAATGGGTCGACTATGTGGTTTCCCAGAGAATACCGAGGCATCAACAAGGATACACTTAGAAGAAGGGCACCCCTCATCGTCAAACTCGGCACGCGACGACCTATTTAGATTGATTAGAGTCATAATTAATTATAAGGCATCTGTATAAGATCATAACAATTTCATAAAGTTTTCTCCTCCCCGACACTTTGTTTATAAACCCGCACTCTCGGTCTCCATAAAATTGTAAAAACATCTTCGGTCCGTCCGGGACCCATCTATGTGATTCCCAGAGTTGACTCGGTCCTTTACCCTATCTCCTACACTTTAGGGAACCTTTAGGACTAAACCCTCAACTCTCTAGGCCCCAAGCCTACCCGGTCAGTCTTACCTAGGTTACACCATAACTCCTTAGGTCCCGAACCTACCCGGTGAGTCTTACCTAGATTACATCATAACCCCTTAGTTCGACCTTCCGCAAGTTTATAGCATGACCCCTTAGGCCTTAAACCGGTTCTACCCAGACCTTCAAACCTTAAACCGGTTAGCCAAAGCCAAGTCCTTAGGATGAACCATTAGGTCCCGAACCTACCGGTCCCAAGCCTACCCGATCTCCTAGATCTCAAACCTACCAACACATACTCGTCCTTACCCTATCTAGGCCATAGCTCTCTTATCCTCCTAGGTCCAGCCTCTTAGATCTACCCAGTCTAACCTGTTGAACGATCCCTTAGATCCCAAGTCCATGCAAGGCCGCCAAACACCTACCTCATAGGTCTCTAGCATATCCGATTCACACCTTAGGTCTCAACTCTTAAACCCTTTAGATCACAAAACTGTCTACCCTCTAAGTCTATAACCTTAAAGCTCGTCCCTTAGAATTCTTTAGTTCCCAAGCCTTCTCGGTCCAACCAAAACAATGCCATCTACACATACCGTCATACCCAAACCATGGCCCTGCCACTCTTAAACCTAGTGTCACTCCTTAGCTTCAAAAGACTTCCTAGTCTGACCTTCAACCCCTTAGGTCTCTAACCTACTTAATCCAAGCCGAGTCCAAACCTCACCACCTACAAGGTCTACCCTTGAAATCCATGGATCTCAAACCTTTCTTCCCATGAGTCCAAACCTCAAACGTGCTCGAACGCATAAGACCTCCCGCGTACCGTGATATGCCATAAAGATATCAAAACCCGTCCAGTCAAAAATCGTGCGCTTGACACCTTTGGTCCCATACCAAACCCACCTTCGCAATCGCCGAACGAGCTTGGTCACGCGCAATGACCTCTGAGACAAATTAGGACCTAAGCATACCCAATCCAACTTAGGTACCTATTGTACTCAAGAAAGTCTTGGACACTCAATCCCTTTACCTAAAGCGCCAACATGGTCATATATCCAAAACATTTCCCGCACCTATGGTTCGCACCTAGCCTAAACTTTCAAACACTCTAGGATCCAAGCCCGACATGCGTATTAGGTACTAGGATCATCCAATCCTAATCCGTTGCTCCTTGGCCGACCTCAAGCCTGCTTGGTCCTAACCCATAACGCGGTTTCTCTAGGACAAAATACTTACCCGCTTGAAAGCCTTATGTCCCAACGCTACCCTGCCTAGCCTTCGATCTCCTAGATCTCACGCCTACCATTCCATTAGGCCCCGGTATCCTTAACACATGTTTGAGTCTTACCCTAGATAAACCCTAGCACTCTAGCCTAGGTCTAACCTATCGAGCCATGAGATATCAAGCTCACCTGCCCCAAACCGCAATACTCTTAGACCTCAAACTTGCTCAGTCTAAACCAAGACAAACCTTCAAATGCTTTCGGTCTCCAAAACCTAGTCCCAAACCTAGGTAATCGCCTTCTCGCTAAACCCTAGCCTCAAGCCTAGGTAGTCACCTTCTATCCGAAGCCTAGCCTTAAACCTAGGTAGTCACATTCTCTTAACCTAGCCTCGAGCCTAGGTGGCCACATCCTCTACAAACCCTAGCCTCTAGCCTAGGAAGTCACATGCGCTCCGAACCCTAGCCACAAGCCTAGGTAGTCACCTTCTATCCGAAGCCTAGCCTTAAACCTAGGCAATCACATTCTCTAAACCCTAGCCCCGAGCCTAGGTAGTCATATCATTCTCTCTGAACGCTAGCCTCAAGCCTAGGTAATTACATCCTTTCAAACCCTAGCCTAAAGCCTAGGAAGTTACATCCTTCTTAAACCCTAGCCTTGGTCCTAGGTAGCTACACCCTTCCTAAACCCTAGCCTTGATCCTAGGTAGTCACATATCCTCTCTAAACCCTAGCCTTAAGCCTAGGAAACCACAACATCCCCTTTAACCCTAGCCCAAAGTCTAGGGAATTTCCAAAGCCCCGTATGCAACATCATTTCTAAATTCCCGAAACCCTAGTCTCGAAACCTAGGAAATTTACAATCTCAATTCTCCGTTTTATTGAACCCTAGTCCAAAACCTAGGATATAATGCCCTGTCCAAAACTTAATCAACCCTAGCCTCGAGCCTAGGTAGTCGCATTCGCTCTAAACCCTAGCCTCAAGCTTAGGTAGTCGCACTCTTTCTAAACCCTAGCCTCGAGCCTAGGTAGTCGCATTCGCTCTAAACCCTAGCCTCAGGCCTAGGTAGTCGCACTCTTTCTAAAACCCTAGCCTCAAGCCTAGGTAGAAATTATCCTCTTTAAACTCTATCATCAAGCCTAGGATTCAACATTCCCTTCAAACCCCAGTCCTAGACCTAGGAAACTCCTTCACCTTGGTCCCAAATATAGGAAGTTTACAGTCCTTAGCTTTAAAACCTAGCCTAAAGCCTAGGTTACCACGAACATTTCCAAGCCATAGTCACCAATCCCGGAAAATGGTGAACCCTAACATCAAGCTTAGTGGACCTTCCACAAAAGCAATCCCTCTTCCCAACGGTCCATGGTCTCAAGCCTAGGAAGTCACAACCTTTCCAACTCCCAGCCTTATGTCTAAAAGCCAACGCCTTTGCAACCTCTGAGCCTACGACAACTCCAAGCCCTAGCCTCCTAGACCTAGGAAATTCCTAAACCCTAGTCCCAAACCTAGGAGAGTCATGGTCCTTAAACACCAGTTTCCAAACCCTTGTTCGAAACCCTAACATCTAGGAAGTTCCCAAACCTCAACCTTTCCAAGTCCTAGCACTAAGCCTAGGATAGAATATTCTCCTCATGCTTAAATGAACTCCAATCCCTAGCCTGTAAGCCTAGGTAACCCACATATCTCCAAAACATAATCTAAAGCCCAAGAAACCGTGACATCTTTGGCATCCCTATCTCAAGATTAGGAGATCACCATCTTCCTTATTCCCCTTCCGTAAAAAGCCTTAGGTCCTACCTCTAGGCAACCAAGAAAAATGTCCCTTACCTAACACCTTGGTCTCAATGGCTCGTAGCCTCATTCCCTCCTAAATTAGGATAAGCGGAACCCAAATCATGTTTCCCATATTTGCAACTCCCCGAGAGTCCATCTCCATCGCGTCTCCCTAAAGGTCCTTTGCCCTTGTGACTCACCAAAGAGTCCTTTGTGACTCCCCGAGAGTCTATCACCCTTGTGACTCCCCGAGAGTCCGTCACCCTGGTGACTCCCCGAGAGTCTATCACCTTTGTGACTCCCCGAGAGTTCATCCCGTTTGCGACTTCATAAGAATCCATCATCTTTGCCTCCACATGCAAAATTTCAGTTTTTACCCTTAGTACATTCCCCTTTGTTCATTTCAGGTGCCCTTAGCACTATTGTGACTGATATTCGTTACCTTTGGGAACGGAAAGCCCCTTAAAATTTCCATTCTTCACCGAATATTTGCTTAGGATTCGTATGGTTGTAGAGACTTCGGTGCCTCTATGACATACGCATCCTAGATCGATCGCGATTGGCAGAAGCCTCGGCGTTTCTGTTTACGAGAGATCCAGCATCTATTATTTAGCACTTCCTAATATTTGCTTAGGATTTGTGTGGTTGTAGAGACTTCGGCGCCTCTATGACATACTCATCCTAGATCGATCTCGATTGGCAGAAGCCTGGCGTTTCTGTTTGCGAGAGATCCAACATCTATTATTTTAGCACTTCCTAATATTTGCTTAGGATTCGTATGGTTGTAGAGACTTCGGCGCCTCTATGACATACGCATCCTAGATCGATCGAGACTGGTAAAAGCCTCGGCGTTTCTGTTTGCGAGAGATCCAGCATCTATTATTGGCTTAGGATCGTATGGTTGTAGAGACTTCGGCGTCTCTATGACATACGTATCCTAGACGATCGTGGTTGACAGAAGCCTCGGCGTTTCTGTTTGCGAGAGATCCAGCATCTATTATTAGGATCGTATGGTTGTAGAGATTTCGACGCCTCTATGACATACGCATCCTAGATCGATCGCGATTGGCAGAAGCCTCGGCGTTTCTGTTTGCGAGAGATCCACATCTATATTAGGATTCGTATGGTTGTAGAGACTTCGGCGCCTCTATGACATACGTATCCTTGATCGATCATGGTTGGCAGAAGCCTCGGCGTTTCTGTTTGCGAGAGATCCAGCATCTATTATTTGCTTAGGATTCGTAGGGGTTGTAGAGACTTCGGCGCCTCTATGACATACGCATCCTAGATCGATCGCGATTGGCAGAAGCCTCGGCGTTTCTGTTTGCGAGAGACCCAGCATCTATTATTAGGATTCGTATGGTTGTAGAGACTTCGGCGTCTCTATGACATACGTATCCTAGATCGATCGTGGTTGACAGAAGCCTCGGCGTTTCTGTTTGCGAGAGATCCAACATCTATTATTAGGATTCGTATGGTTGTAGAGACTTCGGCGTCTCTATGACATACGTATCCTTGATCGATCGTGGTTGGCAGAAGCCTCGGCGTTTCTGTTTGCGAGAGATCCGGCATTTATTATTAGGATTTGCATGATCGTAGAGACTTCGGCGCCTCTATAACATACGTATCCTTGATCGATCGTGGTTGGCAGAAGCCTCGGTGTTTCTGTTCGCGAGAGATCCGACATCTATTACTTTAGCGCAATCGGCAAGAATCCTGGCGATCCCGATTGTGTTTACCATTCCATCTGGGATTATTTAGACAACGTAGTCTTTATTTTTCCCAAATAACTTCATTTTCCTAACGAATGTTCGTTCTTCATACAGGATAGTACCCGTAGGTTTATTATCCCTAGCAGAAGTCCGATGTCTCGTCTTTCCCCAAATAGCTCTGAACTACGACCGGCTTGATTCCTCGGAGGATACGTAGGAAACCTGAAAAGGTCCAGCCACTCGACCGACGCGGTCATCTATCATCCCCAGCAGGTGCATTTTCCCCAGCAGAAGACGTTGTCCCCATCAGAGGACAATCATTCCAATTTCCCCATCAGATTTGAACTACGTTTTGGCTTGCTTCCCCCGCGGATACGTAGGTCGCCTTGCAAGGTCCAGCCGTTCCCTTACCTTTCATCTGTTTTGGAAACTCATGTTTCAGACGGATCCTTCTTTTATCGTCGACCCCACATTGCCTTGCAAGAAGCGTCGCCGAGGGGCTACTGTTAGTACCCGACCTGAAAATGAGTTTATTAGGACTTTCCCAAAATACAAGGACTTTATAGGAATTAGAAAACCTTGCAAAGACTTGTCCCGGATTCCCAAAATATCTCATTTATGATAAAATCTATCAAAATAGGTAACAAATGGTTTCCTTAAAACCATGCAGAAACCCTAGCTTAAAAATCAAGTCAGCCTGCAACCTTGGCCACGCGGCCACCCTTGCTGCGCGTTGATCTTGGCCACGCGGCCACTCTTGTCGCCGGCTTCAGTAATGGCCAGGCGGCCAACCTTGTGGTGATGATCCTGACCATCAGATCTTCCCATCAGCCTACTATATTAATCAATCCCGATGCTATTGGTTTTTAAGGGGGATTTTGGGAGTTCTAAGATCCGAATTTGAGAGTTCTTAAACACAATTTTGCTCTCTAATTAGCATTCAAACCTCCAAGAAGATCAAGGTTTATTTCTTTCCAACATAGGTAAGTTTTCTAACTTATTTCTTCACGTTCTTGCATTATTTCTAATGTAGATCTTCAATATTCATGTTCTTGCATGTTTATTCATATTTTCTTCATATGCTTCGCATGTTCATTCATATGTTCATATATGTTCTTCATATGTTTCATCGTGTTCTGAGATTAAAACCTTATTCAATGCTATATTTAGGGTTGCGATCTTCATAATTACATGTTATTTCATAGCCGATGATGATCGAGGGTTCATCAACCCGAGGATGATCTAGGAACTACTTCTAAACCCTAATCTTTAGGTAATCCCCACCCTCATCATGCATGATCCCGATTCTCCTGCCTATTTCTAAATTCTTCTCGAACTACGCTGACCTGAGCTTCTCACATTGAGAGGAACGTAGGCAATCTTCGGATCCGGTCTAAATCACTAACACACTACTAACACATTCATCATGATAGAAAGACCGATCAATTCGGGCAATAGGAGTGATAACGTTTCAATATTCTTCTCTTGTTGTAATTTGACCCCCGAACCCACTAAAAATGTTTTTTTCAATGTTTTGGCTATAATTAAAACGGCGTGGCGAATCTCATAATTTTAATGTTGCTATGAATATTCTCAAATTCAAACACACGTATTCACACTAACCTGCACAACTTTTGCAACTTTGGACCCTAAATTGACAAAATTGATACATCAGACCCCTATTGGCACCCCCCTAAACTTTGGACCCTAAATTGTCATTTCCCCTATTTTCGGTGTAGTTAGAAACGAAGCGAGCTCTTGTTTTGAGATAACCCTACAACACTCTAGAGTCTAGAAGTATCTATGAGATCTCTGCCTTCAGTATCTACAAGTATAAAATTATTTTCGGTGTAGTTAGAAACGAAGCGAGCTCTTGTTTTGAGATAACCCTACAACACTCTAGAGTCTAGAAGTATCTATGAGATCTCTGCCTTCAGTATCTACAAGTATAAAATTAAGGAACAATGTTTTTTTTTATGTTTTATTCGTTTGCCAAAAGTAATACTTATTACAACTAAAATATAACGAACGTGTTACTTATATGTAACAGTGTTGATACATAATTGTAACACATATGTATAGAAAAGTAATAGTATATCTATATGCTTTCAAATACTCCGTAATAAGTTACAATGAGTTCAATTTATCATGATACATGTAAAGTATTACATTATCTATAGAAATCTGTTACAATTTCATCTACTAAAGTGTTACATTTACTTGTTCAAATAATTACATTTTTTTTTATAAAAAAATTGGGCTTTTTTTATTAATTGATAATGCCATTAAGGCTACAACTGGGCTACTAACACAAATGCCATGAAGGCTACAACTAGGCCTATAAATAGGCTAACACAAATCTCCAGGCCTATAAATAGGCTAACACAAATCTCCCTGACGGGATTCGAACTCGTGACCTCCACATGGGAAGCTAGCGGATACCGCTTGAGCTAAAGCTCTTTGGTTTACAAATAATTACATTCATGTATATAAGTTGTTATTTTTTAAATGTTACTTTCTTTTAAAATAGAATCAAAATACACAATATTTTATATTTTTGCAAAAACACTATTACATTTCAGTATAAATAATAATTACATTTAGATATTGTTTGGGTTACACGTAATTATAGTTAGTATTACATTTGAAAAAAATGGGTAAAACGAGCTTTTGTTTTTGTAAAACAGGTGTTACGTTTACTTATGAACAATGTTACTTTATATGTATACAGTCATTACATTAAGTTATGGTAATTATTACTTTTGGTAAACGACGGAAGAGCCGGGAAAAAAATATAAAAACTCAAAAAATAAAATAAAAATTGTTTATTATTATTTTTTTGGGGGCCAATGGGTGGCTACCACGTGGCAGGTTAGGCCCCATGGGTCATGTATCGGGGTGAAAAAAAACCGTCTCATAGAAGAGACGGGTCATAGTGTTCTCATGAGAGACCAGCTCAATTAAAATACTCTTTTTGCGTTTAAATTATAGTCTTAGTTTTCTTTTTGATTTTTATTCCTAAAATTAAAACTTAAAAATTTTCTGAATTTCTAACATTTATCACGTAACCTTAAAATGATCGAAAAGTTAAATGTGACTATCAATTTTGGACGGAAAATATATACTCCATCGATCACAAAATAAACATCTAAAAAGTATCAAAATCTATTCTTAATCAATAACAAATGTTATTTTCAGCCAAAAGCCATTGACTAATTCGAAGATTTGTAAAAATGGCTGCTATTAATAGTAAACATGCAATACTTATGAATCATGAGGATTGGTCCTTTATTTATTCTAGAAAGGAAAAAAAAAAAAAAAAAAGCAAATTGCCACCTCACTCCATATCAAATCACCAGGAGGAGGAGGAGGAGATGTTGTTGGTCAACTTTTGTCCCAAGTCATCGAAATCCAACTCTTCAAACTTTAGAAACCCCAACAGGAAGACCAATTAAGAAGCAAAAACCAAGAAAGAAATTACCTTCTTCTTTATATATAGAACTCTCTAGGTGTTCAATAATTCCCAACTTAAAAGTCAAAAAAAAAAAAAAAAAAAAACCCTTTAAAAACCCCTCTCCTGAGTTTCCTACACAATCCTTTGATTCCTTTCCACCAACTTTCTCTCTCCTCTTATCCTTCTTAAATTCCTTCTATCTCTCTATCTTAATTTTCACCACAAAAACAAGGTTTCTGAAAACAAAAAGGATAGTGAGTGACCCACATGACATGGGTACTTTAGTGGGTCATGTTGCACCTGGCTTTGGTTTCTTTGTTATTGGATTATGGCACCTTCTCAACCACATCAAACTCCAAATTCAAAACAAAAACTCTTACAAGTCCTTCCCATGGTTCCCCACTTCAAGAATAAGGTACATGGAGCTTTTCTTGATCATGGGTGGTTGCTCCATGTCCGTAGCCATGGAGCTTTTCATCGGCCCCGACCGCCACCAGCCTTTTGACCCTGATGGCACCATCCCTTCCAACCATCTCCACAACTTTGAACACTCCTCCATTTCCATCACCTTCTTTGTCTATGCAGCCTTTGCTCTCCTCCTAGACAAGCTTAATATTGGCGGCCCCAAATCTCAACATGCTGCCCTAACTCAATTGCTTGCTGCTATTGCCTTGGCCCAGCAACTCTTGCTCTTCCATCTCCATTCTGCTGATCACATGGGGGTTGAAGGACAATACCACATGCTCTTACAACTTCTCATATCAATTGCCCTAATCACCACTCTTATGGGGATTGGTTACCCTCATAGCTTCTTCATCAGCTTTGTTAGGTCAATTAGCATTCTTTTCATGGGACTTTGGCTTATGGTCATGGGTTTTATGTTGTGGACCCCATGTTTAATCCCTAAAGGTTGTTTCTTGAACATGGAACAAGGTCATCAAGTTGTGCGATGCCACGGTGGTGACGCCCTAGCGCGAGCAAAATCACTAGTTAATATTCAATTTAGCTGGTACGTGATTGGCGTAACGATTTTTTCAGTATCACTATATATAGTCATGGATAAACTTTACGGAGAAAGGGTAGAGTACCAATCCTTAACCAAGTATGATCAAGAAGATGTCGAGGCTCAAAAGAAGAGCAAACTCGATGAATCGAATAGTTTTCTTCATATGGGGAAATCTTTTGCTCCAGTTAATATGGAAAGGTAAGGGGAAAAGGGTGCTTAGGTAATTAAATGTGGTATTTAGGTTGATGAAAATAGTTTGTTCTTAGGTCAAAAGTGAGGGGAAATGTTTTGAGTTATGTAGTTTGTTTTGTTTTGTTTTGGTTTGGTTTGGTTTGCTGATGGCTTTTAGTATAGGGTGGGTTCATTTGTGTCATTTTGTTGTAAAGGCAGGAATGTTTAGTGATGGAAGGGAACGATCCCTTAGTTTATCAAAAGCTACCAATTTGTTATAATTATATACTGTAATGTAATTAAGGCTCCGTTTGTTTCACCGTAAAATATTTTACGGAAAATGTTTTACATGTTTTCCGGTGTTTGGTACGTAATCAAAAGGGGAAAAAATCAATGTAAAATATTTTACGGTCAATGGAAATAAGCTAGGTTTTCCGTAAAACAACTTACGGATTTCTCCTCCGTAAGTCATTTTACGGAAAATGCTAACTCCCTCACTCACACACCCAACTCCCCCATACAACCCCACCCTACCTACTCCAACCCCACCCTGTTGGGAAATCTATCAAGAGTCACGGCCCAAAGCAATGGAGAGTATAACAAAAAAACAAGAGCGAAAAATAAAATCAAGAAGAACACGCAAGAATTGTTTACCCGGTTCGTCACAACAATGACTACATCCGGGGGCGCTACCAAACCAAAATATTTCACTAATATTTTCTCTGATGTAACAATTGTGTTTATGACTATTACTTGATTTATATAGAGTTCTAAGTCCAAAACCTAAACTAATAATTAAAACTAAGCGGTAAAACGGAGGGAGTAGAATCCTTATTTCATAAGGAAACCAAATACAATCACAGAGGAAAATTCCTTTAGCTACTGTGATCACACGCAAACCAGAGAATTACTAAAGGAGACCAATTCCTTTTCCACCATGGCATGCCAACTCAGCAAGATATTACAAAGGAAATTAATTCCCTTGTCAACCAGGACACGGACAAAGAGGTTGGTCCGGTCGGGTTCCTGTATTGGTCCGGCCGGATCTCAGCTTCCCACTCCGTCCCGATTTCGACTCTTCGCTCCTCAGCGGTTTTGACTTCTATCTTCACGGTTTTGACTCCATAACTCAACACACCCTCCAACTAGAGCCGTCAATTCGGGACCGTCCCGTCCGGACGGGACAGTAAATTCTTATCCCGAAAAAATGCGGGACTATTCGGGACGTCCCGTATGGGACGCGGGGCAAAACGGGATGTGACGGGACGTCCCGTATTTTTTTGAAAATTATGCAAGCAATAAAAAGTAGGTTTGATACCATCACTATTTTTCCTTAAGGCCTATCATCCTTTTAACCCCTCCTACTATAGTGAAGCTCCGCTTTTAACCATCGTTTTTTTTAGCAGTTTTAACCACTCTACTATAGTTACGCACTCATGTTAACTTTACCTCTTAACGACATCCAAAAAATCTAACTTTCGTTAATAAAACTTAACGAAACCTAACCCAACCCCAACCCACCCCACACTGTAATGCCGCCCTAATCCCACCCCGGCAATACTCTCATTGTCGGAAAAAAAGGGAACCTTCTTATGCCTCCAAAAGATGTGGACTCACAAGCTATGTTGAAACAGATAATGAACAGTACTCGTATGAATTACAGAGGAGCAGCACATTTCCCATGATTTGGGGTTTTAGCAAAGAGTACTTATATGAGCTTAATGTAATTGAAAAAAAGGCAAAAAATAAAAATAAAAATTAATAATAAAGGACAGAAAGACGGAGAGGAAAGATGAAGCTCTACAGAATAATCAAAATTTTAGACAGATTTTGGTTTTTCTATTTAATTTGACCTTTTCGACAATGAGGGTGTTGCTGGGTCGGAGACTAGAGGCGGCATTACAGATTGGGGTGGTTTGGGATTAGGTTCGTTCAATTTTATTAACGAAAGTTAGTTTTTTTGGATGTCGTTAGGGGGTAAGGATAACATGAGTGCGTATCTATAGTAGAGTTGTTAAAACTGCTAAAAAAAAACAACGATGGTTAAAAGCGGAGCTTCACTATGGTACGAGGGGTTAAAATGGTGATAGGCCCCTTTCCTTAACCATCAAATTAGGGTAAATAAAAGATGAATCAAATCTTAAAGGGTGTGAGTGTGTGTGTGACTGTGTGTGTGATTTTTCTTCTCCAAATTTCCTTTATCTTAATGATTGAATCAGATGCCAAGAAGTAGGATATGATTAACCTGTATACTCCCTCCGTCCCACCTCACTTGAGACTTTATTCTATTTTGGGTCGTCCCACTTCACTTGAGACCTCCCAAAATGGCCATGATTTTATTATTTTATATTCAATCTACCCCACCCACTCATTCTCTCTCTTCATTTTCCACCACACAATTCATTCAACCAACCTACTATTAACCCCACTCATTCTCTCTCTTCATTTTCTACCACACATTTTCTTTATTTTATTCTTTTTCATAGTTATTGTGCCCACCTCAAAGGTCTCAAGTGAGGTGGGACGGAGGGAGTATATGTTTATTTTTCATAACTTGTTTTCCATGATTATGATTAATTATTATCTGGAATTAAGTACTGTTAGAACTTTGGCCTAGATGTATGAATAAAATTTTCCTATTAACCCGAGAAGCCGTATATCTCGAAATGGGACATGATTTATCTTTGTAGTTTTATGTAACAGTATTCTACAAAACTACCCGCTTGAAAAATTGACATTTTTTTATCCGGTGATCGCGTCAACCTATCCCGTCTTTGTCCTGAATTGTCCCGCGTCCCGAGGTGATTTGTGATGGGACGGGGTATTTACGTCCCACGATAAATTGGTCCCGTCCCGTATAGTTGGCGGGACATCATAGTTTTGTCCCGTCCTGTTGTCCCGAATTGACGGCTCTACCTCCAACCTTCCCTTCCCTTCCCTTCCCTCCCCCATCCACCCCCACCCCCACCCCACCCCGCCCCACCCTACCCCCTCCCCGGAAAAAAACAATTTTTTTTTTATCAATCATATTAAAATTATCTTTCAACACCCCTTGCCTCCGTCCACTTTACCCCCCACCCACCCTACCCCACCCCCCACCAAAAAAAATAAATAAATAAATAAAAAATCACTCATATTAAAATTATTTTTGATCAGCTCCCCGCCCCTAACTACCCCACCACCCACCCCACTACCCCCTACCCCCCCCCCCATATTTTTTTTACTCTTATTAAATATATTTTCTAACAACTCCCACATTCTCGCTCCTTACCCCCACTACCCCACCACCTACCCCCCACGCCACCCCACCCCCACCTACCCTACCCCCACCCCCACCTACCCTCCCCCCCCCCCCAAATAAAATAAAATAAAATATTTTACTCTTATTAAATTTATTTTCTAACTCCCACATTCGCGCTAGCTCCCTACCCCCACTACCCCACCACCACCCCACCCACCCTCCCCCCCAATAAAAAAAAAAAAAAAACTTTTTCACTCATATTAAAATTATTTTTGAACACCTCCCCCACCTCCCACCTACCCCCACCCACCCCACCCCAGCCCTCCCCAATAAAATACATTTTCATTCATATTAAAATTATTTTTGAATACCCACCCCACCCCCACCTACCCACACCACCCACCCACCCACCGCCCACAACCACCCATCCCATCCCACCCCAACCCCAAGCCCAACCCCAAACACCCACGCACATTCAAATTTTTTCTCTTAATAATTTTTTCCCTCCTATTAGTTTTTTTATTTTTTTCATATGAAAATATTTTCCGGAAAACATTTTCTTTAGATTTACCAAACAACCAAAAACATGTTTATGTTATTTTCCGGAAAACATTTTACGAGAAATTGTTTTACGCGAAACAAACTGAGACTAAGTGTGATTTGAAGTTGATTATTCAAGCGTTTAACTAGTGATTTACCATTATACAAAAAATAGTGAAAGATCAATGAAAGCTCTTTGTACATTTATTTTAGAACGAAGAGAGTAGCACAGTTGGAATAACTCGCTTTAAAGCAACACATTTGACTGCCTCGTTTGATATTGATTTCCTATGAAATCATCTTTTAAGCCAGAAATCATGAAATTGTAATTACTACCTCTGTCTTTAAATGAGTATCTAAATTTTATTTTAAGTGACATAACTTTTTGTACAATTTGATGGCAAAATTCATATATAATCATGTAATTCTCTTTACAAATATTTAGTTTTTGCAAGTATAAAGAGATCGGTGAAAAAAAAAATCGAAAAAAAAAAAACATTTAGGAACAAAGTTATGATCAAAATGAACACTCATTTTGAGACAAAAATTTTCTGAAATTGGACACTCATTTAGGGTAGGGAATTAGGGATAGAGGGAGTAATATATTTTCCAGCTCCAACCCAAAAGATAAGAACAAAATAGTTTGCAGTTTGCCATTTTGAAGTGTAGCTTTCAAAGCTAACATCATAAGCACGGAACCAAAACTATCTGAAATGTTTGTCAAAGAAAAGAATATGGTGGGCCTAATCGGACCACCGTGCCTTGAGCGCAAAACGTGGTAAATAGACCCTTTTACTTCTGGCAAAAACTCAGGTAAGACGGTAGCGGCATGTGCGACCATTCCGCTGCTTCTCGCGTTAGTCTTCTCTGCTACAACCAGCCGTCGGATTAAGCTTTCCCCTCTTTCCAGGATCGTGACACGTGTAATCTTTAAAAAAAAAACCCCAACTTCTTCAAAATGTTATATCTTGAGATTTATAAGTCGGAAAAAATTAAAAATACTGTTGTGTTCGTCTCGACGAGACGAATAAATCTAGATAGATAGGTCATGATATAGTTTGATTTTTTTTTTTTTTTTTAAAAAACATACTCCCTCCGTCCCACCCACTTAGGACAAATTGTCATTTTGGGCGTCTCACTACTTAGGACATCCCTAAATTGCAAGTTTATATTACTTTAATATTCAATGGGACCCATTTGTCATACTCACAACAACAATTCATTTACTATTCCACCAACTCATTCTCTCTCCTATTTACTTTTCATACTCACAACACATCATCCACTCTGTAATAACCCAAAATTTCCTCTTTATATTTTATTTATTTTAAAGCCTTAATTATTATTTGGGTCA
Source organism: Campanula takesimana (assembly GCA_026119855.1). Taxonomy (NCBI): domain Eukaryota; kingdom Viridiplantae; phylum Streptophyta; class Magnoliopsida; order Asterales; family Campanulaceae; genus Campanula; species Campanula takesimana. The sequence goes on along the minus strand of JAOWBW010000511.1, from coordinate 684,976 downwards.
AACCTTTAATAAAAAGATTAGTTTAGTATTGGGTTATAAGTAGGAAGCCCAATTCATTAACTAAGAGGATTAGGAGTCCATTTTAAATTAGGGATTTAGGAAACCCTATTAATATAAATACTCTCTCTTAAACCCCCTAGCATTTATTTTGTATTACCGCAAAGAAAGAAAAAACGGGAGAAGGGAAGGGAGGAGCCGCAGAGAGAGAGAGAGAGAGAGAGAGAGAGAGAGAGAGAGGCGGAGGAAGAAGAAGAAGAAAAGAGAGAGAGAAGGATCGTTCTTTAAGGTATGCTTGAATCAAATCTTTTCTTCCCCATCTTTGATAATATTAGTCAATAGAAATCAATTATCTATTCCTAAAGATGAACTAGGGTTTGGGTGAGAACTAAGGAAGAAGGCAATGGTTATTGTGACAGTGTATGCGCGTGTGTGTTACTGTGTGTGCGTTTTGGGTGAAGGCAGTGTGTGCGTTTTGGAGTGAAGGAAGTGTGTGTGTTTTAAACTGCGTGTTCGTGTGTGCGTTGATGTGTGTGTGCTGTAGTGTGTTTATGTGTGCGTGTGTTGCAGTAGGTTGTGTGGGTGTATCTGTGTGTGTGGGGGGTGTATTCAGTATGTGTGGGTGTATCAGAGTGGTGGGTGCATCAGTGTGTGGGTGTATCAGAATGGGTGGGTGTTCAAGTGGTAGGTGTACTCAGTAAGTGTGTGCAGAAAGTGTGAAATCAGTGTGTGTAATTCATATAGCGAAATTTGGAGTTGGGAATTGTTTAATAAAAACCCTAGGGGTGTTTTAGTCATTCCTAAGGCTATAGGTTAACTACGAAAGAGTTTATAGATGACTAATTCATGTGGTTAATCGAGTAAAAAGAAGTAAATTGGGACGGAATTAAAATAGTTTGTACTTGTGCCTAAGACTAGACTATTTCTTGTTTGTAGATTGTCAAGCGGAGTAAGCGATCTAGTGAGGCGCAAAGCTAAGGTAAGGGATTACGCTCTTAGTTGTATATTGATTCTAAATCCTTGTTAGGATTCCCAATCTCTGTTTTTATAAAGTAAACTATCTGTGTGGCTAGATAGTCTTTTAATAACTATTCCGTTCTGTGAATCGCTCCGTCTTTTGTTATCCACTCTATTGATATTGTTATTGTTCAATAGGGTTATCATGTGTATGATTGATTTTGTAACCTTGGTGTCCAAGTGAGATGTACACCTTTTAAAAAGTGATCAAGTAAAGTTTGTAAAGTTAAGCTTTGTTTTGTAAAAGCTCTTTAATGTGAAGTTTTGTAATAAGTAAAGTGATTTCAGTTATCCATAATCCCGAAACGGATAAGTGGACCCCTACAGTTATCCATAATCCCGAAACGGATAAGTGGACCCTTACAGTTATCCATAGTTCTAAGTTGAACATGTGGACCCCTTTGCGTTGCTTGATGAAGTAACGTAGGTTATCATGATATACCGATTTTGGGTGCGGTCAATAGAAACCCGAGCCCTAGGTAGAGCGCGTGCTTAATCCCTAAATGAAGTAAAGTAAAGTAAAGTAAAGAAAAGTAAAGTTTTGTGAAAAATGTTGTGTTTTGAAAACTGTCTCTGAAGCCACGTGTTTTCAAGAAATGAATTGTTTTTCATCAAGTTAAATGTTTTCAAACTGAGTGTTTGTTTGATCATTGAGTTATCCTTTCGTTGTTAATTCTTGTTACCGTTCGTTTCGGTTATCTCCTCTTAGTACCCGAGGGGATTCCGTATGAACTTGCTGGGCATTGTTCGCTCATTCCTTTCATCCTCATTTTTTCCAGGTTATAAGTAAGGATACTAAAGGTCACAAGGAATCGTTGGCGTAGAAGCTACTTGCGATTAAAGTTAGTTAGTAGTTATATGTTTCCGTTAAGTTAAGTTAAGTTGAACGTTATTTTTCCGTTGGTTACCATTTTGAGCTAGTGACTTGTACTAGCCGTTATGGGTTTGATTGTTAGTTAAAGTTTGAATTGTGGTTATTTGTAGCCGTTGGGCATTCTGATTTAAGGATTTATCCAAGTTAATGATTATTTAATAGTTGTGGAAAGTTGGGGTGTTACACACTCATTCTCTTTCCTCTTAAAATAATAGTTCTCCTTAATCCCCGTATCGGGACCAATTGTCCTAAGTCGGCCGGGACGGAGGGAGTATTTTTTAACACACACAAAAATAGAGCTGCTCGTCTCCTGAGATGTAACACTCTTTTCAAATAAAAGTAACAGTTTCAAGTTTAAAAGTAACAGTTTTACTGTCAGATGTAACAACAGTTTTTGCAAAAAATTAAAAAAAAAATTATAAATAGATTGATAGTTTTTGTGGTTAGAAAAAGTAATATTTGAAGTGTAACAAATTGTATATATGAATATAACTTTCTATCTAGATTAATGTAACAACTTTGTTTAGTAAATGTTACTTTTTGAAAAAATATATATAATAAGAACTCATGTATATACTCCCTCCGTCCCATAACAATGGGCACAAAATGCCTCTTGCACAAGAATTAAGAAAAGTATAAATGTTGTGAGTATGAAAAGTGAGTTGGAGAGAGAAAGTGTAAATGTTGTGAGTGTAAAAGTAAAGTAGGAGAGAGAATGAGTGAGATAAATAGTAAAGATTCTTTCCATTTTTAGTAATGTGCCCATTTGAATGAGACGCCCAAAATGGAAGTTTGTGCCCATTGTTATGGGACAGAGGGAGTAATCGGTTGCATTTCAATTGTTACTTTCTCAATAAAAATTGTTACATTTCAGATATAATGTTACAATTGAGAAGGAAAAATGTTACATTCATTTATTATAAAATGTAACATTGATTTTAGTTGTCAATCTTATGTTATTTTTGGAAAAAGAATATTACCTTTGAAAAAAAAAGTATTACATTTTGAAGAAATGAGTGTTACATTCATTTTTGTAAGAAGTGGTACATTTTTAATTCATATACATCGTTTTGCATTTCAATTGTTACTTTCTTGATAAAAAATATTACATTTAAAACAAAAAGTTACTTTTTAGGAATATAAACTGTTACAAATGAGGAAAAAAATGGTTACATTCATTTATCATGAAACGTAACAATATTTTTAGTTATCAATTGTATCTTATTTTTATTTTATTTCAGCAAATTTGTGGTACATTTTTGAAAAACAAAAGTGTTACATTCTTATATAAAAAGTGTTATATCTTGGTATAAAAAGTGTTACTTCTGTTGGCGAGTAAAAAATGGCGGGGAAAAAAAAGTTGGGGGAAAAAGAAAAAAAAAGGAATTTGTATGGAAACGCTCGCACGTCGCACAACAGTCCAACCCTTTACTTTTCAAGTCTACGAAATATAAGTGTGGGTAGACACCCCCGATCTCGCACCCCTTAAACCGCATCTTTAAACTGGTCTAAACCCGATAATTGACCTAAAACCCCAGATTTGGCATTTCGGGATTACCGTACTCCATATCGGTGAATCAGATGGAAAAACCGAGTCCGAATGCATGATTAGGGCTCAAAAACCGAGTAAATAGACATATCCCAGAAAAATCGCGCGCGAACCCTAGAGCTGGTCCCGCACCCCTAAAAAACATTTTACTGGACATCTAATGCATTCAAAATTATATTGTGCTATTCCTTACTTATTAACAAAATTTAGATATACAAGCGGAAACAGAAAAATATTCTGAGCAACTTTCATGTTATGCCCGCGGACAACAGAGAAACCGGCGCTCGCGTGACGGAGAAGTTGCGGAGCAGAAAGACGGAGCCGGAAGAAATTTGTGCACACACGCAGGATCAACCATTTTAGGCCATGTGGCCACACTTGGTTTGCCATGGTGGAAATACCAAAATTTGCCAACTGGTGGGTTGCACGCCGTGCACCCTATTTTCAGCATTTTCCCCTAATTCCCTCTTCTTTGTTCAAACACAATAAACCTTCCATCAGCCCCATCACCCTATTTTCAGCTATCTCTCTCCACTACCCCTACCCAAGCGTAGTTTTGCCAAAAAACCACCTCACTCCTCCCTCCTAACACCTCCTAAATGGCCTAAGTTTTGAAACATTCACAACATTCCTACATTCGCTCTTCTACGCTCTTCCCTCATTCTCTCCAAGTTCTTGACTTCACCACACAACCACCACTTCTCCACCACTCAACCACCATCTAAACACCACTTAAACTAACAATAAAATACCAATATAATTATAATATTTAATATAATCATATTTCCGGATTGCATCAACTAACTTAACCCGATTCAACCCCCCATTATAACTAGCCTTCTCACATTTAGATATTCCATCTCGGTCTCCACCCTGCATTTCATCTAACATTGAGTCTTCTATTCATTGAGTCTTGAATAGACTAATACAGCCACAAGATCCTCTCTTCTATCTCTACTTGGTAAGAAACATACTTTATTAAGAGTGACATTCACACTACGCCTAGAGTAAGCCTTCACTTGCATGGCTCTAGTCGTTACAACCCTAATATGTTCTGGGCCAGTGTAGTGCTTATGTAGTACACCGGGTTTTCGAGCTCTAGTCGTTACAACCCTAATATGTTTCCCTTGTACCAAACGTCGCTGCTACATTTTCAATTCTCAGGCCTACACCCCAATAAAATGAACCAAATTTATTTGTTTAACTTAAAATGACTCGCACTGCTATTTAATCTTATTTATTTTCTCATTGACCGTACAAACTACATCATTTTCATCATCACATTGTTGAATCAATCTCCCATAAGTTAACGTCATAGTCACGATTCATGAGTAGCCACTAAACGCCCAGGAATCATCATGTAACTGATGCACATTGAAGTATGTGGATGTAGAAATGGCTATTTTCAGCTTATGTAACAACAAATATAGCACCAAACTCAGGAAAAAAAAAGGAACTATTTGCAGAACATCATGCACTTAAAGCCTATTTGCAGTTCATTCTACCGCTCACCTAAGACAGACTCCTGTCCTCCCCAAACTTATCCAGCATTTCCAATTTTCCTTCAAACTCTGTTTTGATTGCTCCATAAATTCTTAAATGTTTCCAACGTTGTACCTAAATTATTGTTCAAAGTTCATTCAAACTGACACCATAAAAAGTGGGATTAACTTTACGGGACGAAGGTAGTATCTATCAGGCCTGATGCACCTTCCTCGATTACCAAACCAGCTAATCACTCCTCTAGTCCTCTCCCAGTAGTAATTCAATGAAATCACTTTTCTATATAAACACACAAAAATCTTCCACCAGACCCCTTGATTCAAACATCTAGGCTTTCCTCCACATTTCTAATGGGATTAATTCCCGGCAATACATACCGGGCAGTTGATCAATTTTATTACAGTAAGTCAGCAACCATAACATTTCTTACTCTATTCTCATCTCCTAGTAATAGAAGTAAAAATCATTACAACTTGCATGAAACATAAAGTCCACAAACTCATGTCCTTTTAAGAAAGATAAGTAAAAAACCAGAAGGCTTGAGCAATGCTTTGATCAAAACAAAAGCCAATCTCGACTTAAACATTTGCGCTATGATCGTACCATCCCATGATTTTTGTCTTGTTGATTAAGCCCCCATTTAGCACCCACCCTAAAAAAATTCCAAACATTTTCACCACTTAGTACTCCATAATCTCAGCCAATCCAGAAACATAGAACACAAGAAGAAAAAAAAAAGAAGAAGTATAGAACTAAAAATTAAGTCTAACCCAACATTTTTCTTTTCCAAGAAGTCAATCTTGACTTAAATTTAACTAATATTATACCATTCCCATAATTTTAGCCTTCTTTGACTAACAACCAAACATAGTTACCACTTTATACTCCATGATGTCAGCCAACCCAAGAACACAAAACACAAGAAGAAGAAGAAGAAGAAGAAAAAAAGACGATGGAAGTAGAGTACTACAGTTATATATGATCGAAATTCAAAGAAAAAAAATGATTACAAATTGCAGGGAACAGAATTCCACAAACCTGATCAGCACAAGAGAAGATCACTAGCAGAAAAAGAACACAGCCAGAACGCCACCAGAACCATAAGCCGCTACTAAAAAGAATGCTGAAATTGACTAAACCCCCATGAATTACAGGGTTTCTCTGTCAAATTTGAATGAATTAGGGGATTTTCTCTATGAGATTTGCCAAAATTTTGACCGTTGGAAGAGGAAAAAATTCAGATTTGAAATGATTTAGGGGATCAACGTGTTGGAACAATTTTAATCCCTGAATGCCATACTATATTCTGGAATAAGTTTGAGAAGGGAGAAGAATAAGGCGGAAGCGTATACCTGATGAATCCATCTTTAATGTTGTAGGGAGAATAAGAAGAAGAAAATAGGGGACGGAGTTCTTCTAAATGATTGTGCCTTTCTCTCTAGTACTTCTAACACTTAATGAAGAGAATATTGAGAGAGTAAAATGAATGATGTAGTGGTTTCTAGGCCTGATGAGAGAGTAAAATGAATGATGTAGTGGTTTCTAGGCCTGATGGAGAGACCTTTATATATGAAACCAATAGGCACCTCATTTAGGTACTACACCCTTTCAATTTTAAGTGATGTCAAATTACCACTTTGCCCATAAAAAATAGGTAATATTACATCCAGGAATTCTAGACATTATTATTATTAACTACACTTTATATTAACATTATAATCATGATTTTATGTATGAAAATGCTAAATGACTTGTTGTGCAAGCCATGTTCTAACAATCTCCCACTTGGGTTGCAAAACAAAGTCTTTCCTTAAAATCATAAATATAACACAAATGACAACCCTTATGTGTGCATTTTGTTATCATCCATAACAATCTCGTCCATTAGTCATACAAGTATAAGGACTAAAGGGGCAGTCGTTGTGATTGATTCGCAACTAAACCCACAATAATCACATATACAAATCTAACTAAATGACATAGATCAAAAGTGTAGATGTGTAGCATGGAACATAATGAATATAACCATATTCTTCCAACTAGTCCAACTTAACCAAACGAGATCAAAACTTTAAAATAATAGAACAACTATTGAAAGCACAACTCAAACTCCCACTATATTAAATGTTATCAAGATTGTTACACCCATGTAAAACACTAAAGATGATAACGCTTTCATAAACGGATCCGCTAATATGGAGTTTGTTTCTATAAGTTGTATTTCTTTTGTTCATTTTCCTTTACAACAAGAAACTTAATGTCTATATGCTTAGACTTTGATGAACTCTTGTTGTTATAAGACTGCCGCCTGATTGTCACAATAAATCTTAAGTGATCTTTCGACACTTGTTGACAATTGGCAGTCCCTTAATAAACTTATACAGCCATATAATTTAACAAATATCGGAATACCTAATGATCTCAAGATGATCCGATTTCAAAATATAGGCAAGTAATTCTTTATTGTTTTGTAAATATTTTTATCACTCTTTTGGCTGCTACCTAATGTTCTCTCCTGGATTGCTTTGGTATTGACCAAGCATCCCAACAATAAATGCAAGACTTACGCATACATTAAGCTTCCTATTGTTGATGTATAAGGGATATTTTCCATATACTTGGATTCAAAATTATTTTTAGAACACTGTTTGAGACTAAACTTGTCTCCTTTAAAATTAGGGGTGTCAAGTGGTTTACAGTTTTGCATGCTAAACTTTTGTAATACCTTTTCCATATGGGCCTTTTGTGATAATCCTAAAACACCTCGTGAGTGATCATAGTGAATTTGGATTCCTAATACAAAAGATGCCTTACCAAGATTTTTCAATTCAAATTTGTTTGAAAGAAATTTCTTAGTTTCCTTAAGAAGGTTCATATCATTACTAGCAAGCAAAATATCATCCACATATAAGACCAAAATTATAAATTTACTCCCACTGAACTTATGGTATACATAATCTTCACCAAGATTCATTTCAAAACCAAATGAAAGAATAACTTGATTAAGTACCATCGACGAGAAGCTTGCTTGAGCCCATACACGGATTTCTTAAGTTTACAAACTAATTGATTAGTTTGCTCCAAATCAGTCACCATTAATGTCTCAATTAAGGAAAACTGTCTTTATATCCATTTAATGAAGCTCATGATCAAAAGGTGCACTAGTTCCATAATGATCCTAAAGCATTTTTAGAAGATACCGAAGAAAATGTTTCTTTATGATCAATGCGTTCCTTTTATTTAAATTTGTAGACTTATGGATCTACTTGTTGTTCATTGATTTTGGGAAAAATTTGGACAAAAATCAGAAGTGCAGAAAATCAATCTGCACGGTCGAGTCTTAGGATATGCTCGGCCGTGCACCTGAACTGGTGCTACCTGTTGAGGGTTGGTCCGGTCGGGTGTTGGTTTAAGTCCGGCCGGATCCCTGTTGCAACCCGGGCGTACCACTAAGTGTTGCACGGCCGAGTCATTTGTTTTGCACGTCCGTGCACTAATTGGCCAAAAATCAAGGTTTCTATAAAAGTGATGCTCGGCCGTGTCATTCCCTATGCTCGGCCGAGCAAACACTGTCACAGGATTTGGAATCTTTCAAGTTCTCTGCAAAATTCTGTTTTCCTTCTGGACAAAACATATATTTTTTCAAACCTTAAAAGTCTTGATTAATTACATGCTTAAACAATTTTATTCATTGTTTAAATAATATCATCACCAAAGTGATTAACGTTATTTAAACCCAAAATTGTTAAAGTGTTGAATGTGTAAGTTAATATGTGAATGACATGAATTTTCCAAAGAAGATCTTGACATTTGACTAAACTTGTGTATTCATGTGGTAACAAATGAAATGAACATTAAGTTGGTTTTGTTAGATGCTTATGTCCGCCCAAAAGAAGATTAAGCATTTGATTAAAACATTGTTCAAATTGCTTGTTACCTAAGGCAATCATTTATGAGTCAACTCTGAATCCAAAGATTAGTTTTGATGTCATGTTGATTGTCTTGTTTATGGATTTCATTGATATAATTAATCATTTATTTATTATGTAGTTTCTTATTTATGTTTTGTATTCATTCTTGTTCTCAAATTCCCACAGATTTACTTATTGCTTCATCCATAATTACTGCTATGAGTACCGTACCGATGCTTAATGGGACTAATTTTAAAACTTGGAAAAATAAAATGATAATGATCTTAAGTTATATGGACATAGATCACGGATTAAGGGAACCGTTTCCTCTTCCTCTTCCTCTCTCTGATAAAAGCACTCAAGAAGATTGCTTAAATACTGAGAAGTGGAAACACTCCAACCGCGTGAGCCTAATGATCATGAATATTGTTGTCTCGGAGACTATTTTGAACAGTGTTTCCAAGGATGTAGATGCTAAAACATTCCTTGATATCCTTGAGGAACGTTTGGCATCTACCTCTTCTCATGGGACAAAAAGAAGAGGGAAGGAAATTGCGGTTGCAAGTAATAAGAAGCCTAAGGGATCATCTAATGATCATAAGGAAAAGAAATGCTTCTTTTGCAAGGACCTAACTCACATGAAGTACGACTGCCCTATGTATCACGCTTGGCGTGCTAAGAAAGGTATGTCATTTGGTCTTATTTGTACTGAGGCTATTTTGGTTTCAATTCTTACATATACATGTTGGTTGGATTATGGTACAACAACTCACATAATTATGTCTATGTAGGGTTGCCTAAGTTACCGAAGACTCAGTGAAGATGAGAGATTCATCTATATGGAAGCTGGGAATTCGGTTGAAGTAATAGGCTTAGGGACCTTTCGATTATTGTTAAAGTACTGGTTATTATTTTGTATTAAATAATACTTTTAATGTACCGTCATTTAGACGAAATTTAATATCTATCACAATATTGAATAAGAAAGGTTATTTTGTTCATTTGGAAACAATAAGTGTGATTTTTATTTTAATTTCAAGGTTGTTGGTACAAGTACTATGTCAAGTAATGATAGTTTTATTTGCTTGACACTATTCAAACAATGAAAGAATCCCATTATAATAAAACCAAAGTAGAAAGCAAAAGTTATCAAGTGAAAATTCTCATACCTTATGGCATAGGCGTTTGGGTCATAACTCCAAGAGGAGAATTGATAAGCTTATGTCAAAAGGAATCTTTTAAACAAGCTTGATATTCCGGGAAAAGACTTTTGCATTAAATGCCTTAAAAGAAAATTTACAAACAAACAAAGAAGTATCCTACAGAGCATCAAGTGTCCTAGACCTAATAATTACAGAATTTTGTGGGCCATTCACTACCCCTTCATGGAATGGCCAACAATATTTTATTACGTTCATAGACGACTACTCTCATTATGGGTATATTTATTTACTTCATGAAAAATCTCAATTTTGGACGTTGCCAAGTCTTATAAGGCCGAAGTTAAAAGTCAACTTAGGATGACTATTAAGAACGTTAAGTCCGATCGTGGTGGTGAATACTATGATCGTAATGACAATTGGGGAACAACGTCCGGGTCCTTTTGCTCTCTATCTAGAAGGGTGTGGGATTGTCCCTCACTACACTATGCCGGGTATGGCTTACATGAGTGGTGTAGCTGAGAGACGTAATAGAATCCTTAAGGCTATAGTAAGAAGTATGATCTCTTGTATTTTCTTACCTCACTCATTATGGGAGATATATTAAAACCGCAGCCTATATTCTCAATAGAGCTCCCTCTAAAGCTACTAATAAAACCCCTTATGAATTATGGACAAATGAGAAACCGTCCTTAAATCATTTTATGTATAGGGTTGTCTAGCAGAAGCTAGGCTTTATAGGCTTAATAAGGGCAAAACTGGACACTAAGACTGTTAGTAGCTATTTTGTGGGGGTATGCCGAGAGATCTAGGGGATATAAATTTTACAACCCGAAAACTAGAACCTTTTTGAAACGGGAATTGCTAGGTTCTTTGAGGATGTTGAGTTTAGAGGGGAAATTAGGAATAGTTTGAATTTGAAGAGGAAGAGGAAGAGGAATCCATTTCTATACCTATTCCCATAAGCTCCAATTGGAAGTCAAGTACTTGTACCTGAAATTCAAAGAGGAACATACAATTCAAAATAATGACTCCTCTATAAGAATTTAACAACATGAAAATATTGATCATAAGGATTAAATTCAACAACCTTAAAATCAGGAAGAACCGGTGCCCTTAAGGAGATCCAATAGAGTAAGATAGAATGAAATTCCGGATGATTATGAGGTGTTTCTTACCGAGAATGAAGGACACTTAGGTTTAGTGGGAGATGAGCCACTCACCTTCCATGAAACCATTAATAGTCCTAATTCTCATAAATGGATCAATGCCATAAAGGAAGAGTTAAAATCTATGAATGACAACGATATTTGGGATTTGTTCCATTACCTCAAGATGTGAAATCCATTGGGTGTAAATAGGTTTTTAAGACCAAAATGATTCACAAGGTAATGTAGAAAGATATAAGGCTCGTCTGGTCGCTAAATGTTTTACTCAAAAGGAAGGATTTGATCATAAAGAAACATTTTTCTCCGGTATTTTCTAAAATGCTTTTAGGATCATTATGGCACTAGTAGCACTTTATGATATTGAGCTTCATCAAATAGATATAAAGACAGCTTTTCTCAATAGAAACATTGAGGACACTATCTATATAAAGAAGCCAGAAATGGTGATTGATTTGGAGCAAACTAATCAATTAGTTTGTAAACTTAAGAAATCCGTTTATGGGCTCAAGCAAGCTTTCGTCGATGGTACTTAATCAAGTTATTCTTTCATTTGGTTTTGAAACGAATCTTGGTGAAGATTATGTATACCATAAGTTCAGTGTGAGTAAATTTATAATTTTGGTCTTATATGTGGATGATATTCTGCTTGCTAGTAATGATATGAACCTTTTTAAGGAAACTAAGAAATTTCTTTCAAACAAATTTGAAATGAAAGATCTTGGTGAGGCATCTTTTGTATTAGGAATCCAAATTCACCGTGATCGCTCACAAGGTGTCTTAGGATTATCATAAAAGGCCCATATAGAAAAGGTATTACAAAAGTTTTGTTGTGGAAAAACCCTCCAAACATCCAAGTAAATCAAAAGAAACACCGCACCACAACACAAGCACAAGAAATATAAAGCAAAGCAAAAGACACAAGAAATTGTTTACCCAGTTCATCAATATGTTTGACTACGTCTGGGGGCACTACCAAGCCAGGATCTTGCACTATAATATGATAAATCTGAGTTACAATGAGTATAGGGGGGAACATTGCTTATATAGGAAACCTAAAAAGAGTCGTAAACCTAAACACAAGAGAAAACCCGAAAAAACTGCTATTCCCCGAATTCAGATCGCGGTACCAGGCGCCCGCCTGGTACCCTTCAAGCCCCCGCCTGAATTAGATTTTCGGAAACCAATTCTTTCTGCCTGGTTCAGGAGCCCGCCTGGTGCATACCAGGTGCCCGCTTGCCTGTTCCACCAGACTTCCTTCTCTTTTGTTTAAGATCTCTATTCCAACAATCTCCCACCTAGAGATCAACCGCGTATATCAGGCCCGTATCTGTCTTCAACTCATCCTTGGTGTCTTCCTAGTGCTCACCTCGATCATGGTAGTGCCGTCCTCCTCCCCTATTCTCCAAGCCCCATTGAAGCTATACCCAGCTTCAACTTCACCTTTCTTGATAAACCTTGCGCCTTTGCATCCGATCTACACTCTCTGTTAGATCTGCGCAGCGGAATATCCAGTCCTGGAGTATTTGGTTCATCTTCAGTGACCCCTTGTCCTTGGTCATCATGAACTGTCTCGCTCCCACCTGAGTTTAGAATATCCATGCGAATATCACTCGCATCACAGTATTCCTCAAACTCCTTGAGCTCATACTCCCCACCATTATCCATGAAGGTCATGTAATATGACACACCACCCAGAGAAGTTACCGGGGATACCCCCTTCTCACCCATGTGACCCAATCGACAGTGCCACAAATCCGTATCACCCTTGGCTGACGCCACCGCGATACTATCCTTGGTGTTGTTCATCAAATACAATCTTCCTTCCCTATTACCCCGAGCGATCTCATAATCCTCCTTGGTAATAACCTAGTTCATGCAGCTAAAAGTTACCATGTAACCTTCTTCGCACAGCTGCCCAACTGATAACAGGTTCTTTTTCAAACTCGGAATGTGTCTGACCCTGTGTAGATGTAAGACCTTCCCATCCGATGCTCCTATTCTGACATCCCCCTTCCCCTTGATTTCCAAAGGCTCGCCATCCGCCAGATAGACCTTTCCGAAATCACCGGAAGTGTAATTTTCCATCGCCCCTGCATGCCCGCATGAGTGGAATGATGCCCCCGAATCCAACACCCATTATTCTTACGCACTACTATCACTCAGAATCAGTACATCGTCACCTTCGATTATCACATTCGCCGATTTATCCCCTCGCATGGGACAATCCCTCTTGTAGTGTCCTAACTCCTTACATTGATAGCACTCTACCGATCTTCTTGCAACCCTTGGTCTTTCTTTGTTCTCCACAGACTGTTCTCCCATTATTCCTAGAACCCGGGCTTCCCCTACTAGTTATATCCAAGACCGATTCCAAAGTAGACGGTGTCCCCAACTTCTTTATGCGATTTTCTTCGCCCAAAAGGAAGTCCTTAACATCATCATACTTCAATTTATTCTTACCCGCTGAAGCATTTAACGCCGTCACCATTCCGCTCCAACTTCCTGGTAAGGATGCTAGAAATTGACTGTAGACACCCCACCTTGGACCTCTCACCCCGATTGCATACATAGTATTTTTACTTTACTTGTTTTTGTTAATTTCTGTTAGTTCGGTTAAGTTTCTAACCAATTCCGTCAGTTTTGGACTAAACTGCACAACAGAGTTAACTTTCTAGTCCATTCTGTCAAAATCGCCATTTTAAAGTCGCGCGCCTCAGCCCTTTGGGGCCAGAAGCGCGCGCCTCCCGCCGACTATACGGGATGCGCGCGCGTCTGCGCGTGTCAGTTACTGATTTCTGTCCAAGAATCTCTCCCTTGCTCATTTTATATGATTTTTCCCGGGAAACTGATCTTTGTGACTCCGTCTTGGCACCAAAAACATCCCCTTTCAACTATAAAACCCCCTCCAATCCACCATTAGAGGGAGACCTCTTTTTCATCTCTTTTTGGATCTCTTTTCATCTCTCTTTTACCTCTCTTGGACCTTCTTCTTAGACTTGAAACTTTTCTATACACAAATTCTCCCAACAAGAGTTCTTCGTGACAATACTCTACACAAATTGTTTTACAATAATTTCTCCACAACAAAACTCTTTTCAAGTCCAAGTTCAAAATCCCTTTTCTAAAGGTACCACTTTTCTATTCTCTTATTTTATTTGTGTCCTACTAAGTATGCGATCTCCATAAAAAGGGATACAACCAAAAGGCCACTTCACTATTGAAGTTTGACCAAGGTTACATCCCAACATTCCAACATTAATTTAATTCCTCTTTATCTCTTAATGTAATGGTTTAGCAAATATTCAACATATAACCATTAGACACTCAATCAATAAAATCGTTTAGCTTTCATTTTCCCCTTATCTTTACTTTGTAGTTGTTAGCATATTTTATCAATTGAAGGACATGTAAATATAAGAACACCAAAAGTAGCAAGACCCGCGTAAGCGGGGCAGAGTGGGTGTTTAAGTACTTCCCACTCTGTCACCTAACCCCCGAACCCCTCATCTCAAGAATCTTTGGTTTCGTAATCAATAAAAAAGGCTATTTTCTTAGGTTTTCTCGCGTTCCTCTAAAACGTGGGTGGCGACTCTTAAAATCAAGTAGACATCCTAGGTAATTCACGCGCTCTAGCCAAGCCGTGGTTCCCCGGGGTATCTACATTGACAAGCATGAACCTCGTCACCGAAAGTAATCTCCACGCAGGCAATGAGTTTATAACATTCATAAACTCATCGATGTGTTTAGCTATGAATCCTCCCTCTTGCATCTTGAGATTACCCATCTTGCGTATCAAATCAACCTTATTTGCAGCAGATGGAGTTTCAAATCTCTCAGTAAGATAATCCAATAGCTCCTTGGTGGTTTTCGCCTTCTTGGTAGTCTTCGCGATCCACTTCGACAAAGTAGATCGTACCACCCCTAAGGCTTTCCGATCCATGAGATCCCAGTCTTCCTGTTTTTCGCTTTTCGACTTGACTCCTTTTAGAGGCATATAGAGATCCTTATTATACAAGAGATCCTCTATTTGCATCCTCCAAACCCATAGTCAGACCCATCGAATTTCTCCACCGCTTGTTTATCCTTGCCCATTCTTGATTGCTTGATAAACCCGGATTGTTAAACCGGAGCTCTGATACCAGTTGTTGTGGAAAAAAACTCTCCCAACACCCAAGCAAATCGCAAGAAACACCGCACCACAAAAAAGAAAAAGAAATATAAAGCAAAGGAAAAGACACAAGAAATTGTTTACCCAGTTCGTCAATATGTTTGACTACGTCTGGGGGCACTATCAAGCCAGGATCTTGCACTATAATATGATAAATCTGAGTTACAATAAGTATGGGGGCAGAAAATTGCTTATATAGGAAACCTAGAAAGAGTCCTAAACCTAAACACAAGAGAAAACCCAAAAAAAATGGCTATTCCCCGAATTCAGATCGCGGTACCAGCCGCCCGCCTGGTACCCTTCAAGCGCCCGCCTGAATTAGATTTCCGGAAACCAATTTTTTCTTCCTGGTTCAGGCGCCCGCCTGGTGCATACCAGGCGCCCGCTTGCCTGTTCCGCCAGACTTCCTTCTCCTTTGTTTAAGATCTCTATTCCAACAAGTTTAGCATGCAAAACTGTAAACCACTTGACACCCCTAATTTTAAAGGAGACAAGTTTTGTCTTAAACGGTGTCCTAAAAATAATCTTGAATCCAAGTGTATGGAAAAATCCCTTATGCATCAGCAGTAGGAAGCTTAATATATGCGTAAGTCTTGCATTTATTGTTGGGATGCTTGGTCAAATACCAAAGCAATCTGGGAGAGAACGTTAGGTAGCAGCCAAAAGAATGATGAGCTATTTACAAAACACTAAAGAACTACTTGTTGGCAGTGGTGCCCTAGGCACGTTTAATAAACGTTGTAATTGTTATCATTTATTTCATATCAATAAAGAGATGTTTTGATTATTATTGTTGTTCATGTTTACTTATAATAATCTCCGTCCCTAGTACTTATTAAGTACTAGTATAAAGGCTAAATGATCATGGGATGATCATGTTAGATTTATGGGTACTTGTTTGGAACAAGGTACTGGACATGACCCGCTGTATGAGATTTATGTCATGGTCTATGTCGAACATATATCTCATATTAGTTATATCATTTGAATCCTTAGACATGAAGTTATTATAGTCTTCCACTTGATGAACATTGTGTTTGACATATTCAAACGCTACCTTAACACGGTAGTTATAAAGGGTATGATTGGCATAATCGGATTACCGTTGGGAAGAATAATAAGCTAAATGGATTTGTCCCTCCACGGAAAGATGTCAAGCTTGGGCCCCTCGAAGGAATGATGTTGATGAAATGTTCGGCCGGAATCAAATGGATTGATTGGATCAATAGCATTTGAATTATCAACATATTCGGAATCGAAAAAGTATTGAACAAAACAAGTTGACTGTTTGACCATGACTTGTGTTCAATGACATCGTGGACAAAGGGATTGTGACATATTCTAAAGGAATGCGAACTTGTATCTAGTTATACTATTTGGGTAGGTGTGACGGTTTGCTAGAACCTAATCATATCTTATGGTTTCATGTTTGAAACCATTGCTAACTTAGTATAATCCTAGAGGGTCACACACAATAGAACGAATCTTTAAAAGGACTAAATTGGAATTTTGGAAATTCTGGACATTCTGGGGAAGTGGGCGACCGCACAGTGTGGACTGGGCGGCCGCACACTTAGCCCAATTTTGTACCAGTTTGTTTCAGATAAATGTGCGACCGCACAGTGTATTCTGGGCGGCCGCACAGTACTGTCGGCTGGCACTTTCCTAATTCGATTTGGAATGTCTTTTGACACAAGGTTCCTATTTGGAATAGGTCTTGCTTGTGTATAAAAGGATGATTTCGGCCAAAACCTGATGGATAGTTTTTTTGGAGTCTCCAAAGTGTTGGAGAGAGAATTTATTTTGTTCTAAGATATCCTTGATTGAGGAACAAAATAATTCATAAATAAATTCCATATAGTTCTTTATTAAATTGTGAAAGTGTGTTTCATAATATTGGTCTAGCAACCAAGATCAAAGAAGTTCCTTTGATATTCGTTCGAAGTGTGGATACCGCTAGAGGGTGAAAATCATCATCTTCAAAGTTCGTGTTCAAGCTTTGTGATCGTGATCAAGTCTTCAAATCTCCACCAAAGATCAAGAGAAATTTGATATCCATCAAGGGTTAGTTTTTCCTTTATTCATTATGTTGTATTTGATTTAATCATATGAACGGATCCATGGCTTTGGGTTTCTTAAAATTTTAATTGCTATATTCCGCTGCGCATGTTACTTGGAAACCCAACAGTGGTATCAGAGCCCCTTTCATGTTGATTATTTCAATACCTAGATCATGTTATGTGTATATAAATTGTTTATGTGCCTTGCATGATATGAATATTGGAATATATGATGCTTATGTGTTTTGTGATTTTATGTGGTTTATTGTTTTGCAACTTTAATCGCACGATTCAATCGCAATAAATAAATTATGGTGGATTCAGAATTGTTGGTTATTAATTTTTGATTGAATCAAAGTTTTAATAATCGGGGAAAAACAATTTTGAGACAAAATTTTCGAACTTGAAAATTCTGCACCTTCTGATGGCCATGGGCGACCGCACATATGAGTCTGGGCGGCCGCACAGATCTTTTTGGGCGGCCGCACACCAGCATTAGAAAGTCAGATTTTGGTTGAAAACTAGAATCTGGAATTTTTCGAAAAAATTCAACAAAACCAGTAACAGAACCAGTCCAGACTTGCTGATCTGGAATGGGTTTTGGGTAGTTGGTTTGTGTGTGGATTTTGGGGTTTGATTTTCCTACTTGTTTTAGTCTTGTGATTCCTAGATTGGTTCAAGTTTTGGATGGCTAATCTGCGTTCATCGAGATTGTGTTTCCCAAAATTGATCGCAATCAAAGTTTCAAAGATAAAACGAAGTTAGAATTATGAAGAGTTCATAATTGCTGAAATTGAGAAACAAAATTCTTGATTCAAAGTTTGGAGATCCATGTGGAATTGTGAATGCAATTGGCCTACGTTCATCGAGACCATCTATTGCTTAGTTTCGGCCACATGGACTACTTTCTTGGTTTCTTGAATTAGTGCGGGATTGTGGTTGCCTAATGGCTTAGTTCGACCGCACTTCTTGTTGTCTTGATTTGGAGATAATAACCAAAGTTGAAATAGTCTCATCCTCATAATTATAGAGAAACTAATGACACATAAATATCATGCTTAAATTAATGGAGATTAATTTAGTGGCTAAACTTGATGTGTAACATGTTTATATTATGTGCTCATAAATGTGTTATATGCTATATGTGATGAACATTCAAATAAATTTTTAAGTCCTTCTTTGCCATGCCATGATTAAGACACTTGTTTATGCATGGGTAATCTTGATGTGGGTTCGCCTCCGCGAGGTGGATTAATCTTATTCATGTATGAGCAAGATGAGGTTCATTAATTTAATGTGGGCTTGCCTCCGCAAGGTGCATTAAATTGAATGGTTTCTATGCGTTTAAAATGGTTGGACTTAATTAGGCAAAAGATGAGATTAAACATGCTTTTTAAAAATTGGATTTTTTAAAGAATCTCATAAAAGTATCTAAGAATCATATGGGATATGATTGACATGATTGTCTACCTAATTAATTTAGTTTTGAGCGGTCCGCCTCCGTGGACTCAAAAGTTAAATTAAAGTTGGATCTTAGCCCAATTAAATTATATTATGCATTGGATGTATATGAAGGTTATATAATTTAATGGGAGTATTTTCGTTTGAAAAATACATTATTTATTTCTTTAATGAAAAATTGGTACTTATTAAATTTGGAAATTTTGCATATTTGTAGATAATGACTAATAACACTCAATCAATGTTGTTGCGATCAATCCTTGAGAAGGATAAGCTCGAAGAGAATGGTACAAACTTTATGAATTGGATCCGTAGCATAAGAATCGTTCTTAGGCAAGAAGATAAGTTGTACATTCTCGATGGGCCTCTCCTCGCTGAACCACCGCCTACTGCCCCTAGGGTAGAAAGAGACAATTACAAGAAACATCGTAATGATTCTAGAGATGTAAGTTGTCTCATGCTTGCTGCTGTGTGTTCAAAACTCCAACAAAGTTTGGAACATTTGGAAGCCTATGAGATAGGCGTGGAGTTGAGAACCATGTTTCAAGAGCAAGCTAGGCAAGAGAGGTACAAGACCATTGTTGCATTCACTACTTGTAAAATGAATGAAGGGCAACAAGTGAGTCCTCACTTTCTTAAAATGAAAGGTTATGTAGAGCACCTTGAGAAATTGGCTATCCAATCCCATTGGAGCTAGCCACGGATCTCATTCTTAATTCATTGCCTAAAAGTTATAATCAGTTTGTGATGAATTATAACATGCATGGAATGGATAAGAATCTCTCTGAGTTGCATGGGATGCTCAAAACTGCAGAGATGAAAATTGTGGAGAAAGGTTCTCCCGTGCTCTTGGTTCATGATGGGAAGAAGGCTAGTGCCAAAGGAAAGGGTAAGAAAGTTGTCAAACCCAAAATAAGCAAGGCAAAGGTTGCCAAGGCTTCTGAGGCAAAACCCGATTCACAAAAGGATGCAATTTGTTTCCATTGTCAAGAAATTGGTCATTGGAAACGTAATTGCAAGGCTTTCTTGGAAGAGCAAAAGAAGAAGAAGGGCAGCAAGGCTGCGTCGACTTCAGGTATCTATATGATAGATATTCTCCTTTCTACCACTGATTCCTGGGTATTGGATACCGGATGTGGTTCTCACATTTGTCTAAATGTGCAGGGACTAAAGAATAGGAGACTGCTTAAAGAAGGTGAAGTAGATCTACGCGTTGGGAATGGAGCAAGAGTTGCTGCATTAGCCGTAGGGACTTATGAAGTCACTTTACCTTCCGGATTAGTTCTTGTTTTGAACAATTGCTATTATGTTCCGGAATTAAGCAGAAATATTATTTCAATTTCTTGTTTGGATAATGAAGCTTTTAAGTTTCTTATTGAGAATAAGAAATTTTCTATTTATTTAAATGATGTGCTTTATGGTATTGCTAATTCATTTAATGGCCTTTATATCTTGGATGTCAAGAATGATAATAATGACAATGTCTATCATGTAAATAAGAAATCTAAACCTAATGATGTAAATCATACTTATTTATGGCATTGCCGTCTCGGTCATATTAATGAGAAGCGTATCTCAAAACTCCATGGGGACGGACTTTTGGGTTCATGTGACTTAGAGTCATATGATATTTGTGAGTCGTGTCTTCTTGGAAAAATGACTAAGACACCTTTTACCAAGTTGGGTGAAAGGGCAAGCGACTTATTGGGGTTGATACATTCTGATGTATGCGGACCATTAATTAGCAATGCTAGGGGAGGATTTCAATACTTCATAACCTTCACTGATGATTATAGTATATTTGGGTATGTTTACCTAATGAAACATAAAAGTGAAGCATTTGAGATATTTAGAATATTTTAAAATGAAGTAGAAAAACAACTTGGCAAAAGTATAAAGGCACTTCGATCAGATCGAGGTGGTGAATACTTAAGTCAAGAATTTGATGATCATCTAAAGAATTGTGGAATAGTTTCACAATTGACTCCACCTGGAACACCACAATGGAATGGTGTGTCCGAGAGGAGGAATCGAACTTTGTTAGACATGGTTCGATCAATGATGAGTCAAGTTGATCTTCCAATATCCTTTTGGGGTTACGCAATAGAAACCGCTGCTTTCACACTAAATCGTGTTCCAACTAAATCGGTTCAAAAGACTCCATATGAGATGTGGAGCGGAAAGAAGCCTTGTCTGTCTTTCATGAAGATTTGGGGTTGTGAAGCTTTTGTCAAAAGACTTGTCTCAGACAAACTTGCACACAAATCTGATAAATGTATTTTCGTGGGATATCCTAAGGAAACTAGAGGATATTACTTTTACAACCGTGAGGACAACAAAGTGTTTGTTGCCCGAACTGGTGTCTTTCTAGAGAAAGAGTTTCTCTCCAAAGAAATCAGTGGGAGTAAAATAAATCTTGAAGAAATTCGAGACCCAGAAAATAACATTGAACCAATAGTTGAACGAGAATCACAAGGAGTTGTGGAACCTGTTCAAAATACACAAGTAACTCACAGATCCAGTAGGTTACGATCCGAGCCCGAGAGATATGGATTTCTCGTAACGGATAGTAATGACGTAGAAATCATTGAGAATGATGAACCGTCAACCTACCAAGAGGCGATGTCTTCTCCTGATTCGGATAAGTGGCTTGGAGCCATGGAATCCGAATTGCAATCCATGCAAGACAATCAAGTTTGGAATTTGATTGATGCACCCGAAGGTGTAAAAACCATAGGATGCAAATGGGTCTTCATGAAGAAGACTGACATGGATGGGAAGGTGCATACTTACAAAGATAGACTTGTAGCGAAAGGTTATAGGCAAGTTTATGGTATTGACTATGATGAGACCTTTTCACCCGTAGCAATGATCAAGTCTATAAGAATTTTGCTTGCCATTGCCGCATATCATGACTATGAAATATGGCAGATGGACGTCAAAACCGCTTTCCTGAATGGAAAACTCCAAGAGGATGTGTATATGACACAACCAGAAGGTTTTGAACAAGATTCTAAGGTATGCAAGTTGCAGAGATCCATCTATGGATTGAAGCAAGCTTCTAGGAGTTGGAATCTCCGTTTTGATGAATTGGTCAAAGAGTTTGGTTTCATCAAGAACGAAGATGAGCCTTGTGTATACAAGAAGATTAGTGGGAGCATAGTGCTATTCCTTATTTTGTACGTGGATGACATATTGCTCATTGGAAACGACATTCCTACACTTCAGTCTGTGAAGACTTGGTTAGGAAAGTGTTTTGCAATGAAAGATATGGGTGAAGCCGCATATATTCTTGGCATTAAGATCTATATAGAGATAGATTAAGGAGGCTACTTGGTTTAAGCCAAAGTACATACATTGACAAGGTCATTAGAAGATTCTGTATGTAAAATTCTAAGAGAGGCACCTTGCCCGTGTTACATGGAGTTTCTCTAAGCAAGACTCAATGTCCTAAGACAAACGATGAGCGTGAGAAAATGAATGATGTTCCATATGCTTCGGCAATTGGGTCCATCATGTATG